>BQNB010149142.1:0-12761 GCA_026074375.1 Tanacetum coccineum | reverse complement strand
TCCAAATCCAGAACGCGTCCGATGACGTTTTCTAGATTTACGCGGGATAACTTCCCGAAAAATTTCTAGATTGAAACGTAACGTATAAAAGTCAAAATACCGATCGGAAAAGTTTAAAATAATAACCTAAAATTTACGGGGTGTGATATCCTTCCCCCATTAAGATGAGGGTACTTTTTCTTTATTTGATCTTCGAGCTTCGAAGTGAATTCAGGACCTCTTTTAGAATTCTAACGAACTTTCACAATCCAGATACGGCTCTGCTTTAAACGCTTGCCTTTACGATCCATGATCTCAATCGGTTCTTCGATGAAATTAAGCTTGTCATCAATCTGAATTTCGTCCAACGGAATAACTAGCGGTTCGTTGGAGAAACACTTCTTCAGATTGGAAACGTGAAAAGTACTATGAACGCGGTTTAGTTGGTCTGGGAGTTCAAGTTGGTATGCAATTGTTCCAACTTTAGAAATAACCTTGAAAGGTCCAATATAACGAGGGTTCAGCTTCCTCCGTTTGCCGAAACGTATCACCCTTTTTCATGGCGATACTTTCAACATAACCTTATCTCCAATGGCTAATGTCTCCTATCGGAATAGCCCTTTTGTCTATCATGTGAGAACTCGTGTTTTCAGGTGAATAAATTAATTGTATTTTATTCCTATTGTTACCTCCAAGTAAAATTTTATTTTACTTTTACCCGATTTGATAAATATCGTGCTTCTAGTTAAATTCATGTTGTAATTGAGAATTTCTTCCGTCTACATGTCTATCGCAGTTTGATAATTCCATTATTCACCTCTTGGTTTTAAAAATTTTGTTTTTACTATTTTTACGTTTCTACTTCGCGTCTTGCTGAAAATCGAGCCAAACTTATACTTTTACGTTTTTGGTAATTAAATAAGTGTTTTTAAGACCAAGTAAGTAGTAAATTTGTAAAAAAAAAATTATTACAACATGGTCTAAGCCCATATTGTGGCCGGCCATGTTTGATCCAAACAACCTTTACCATATTTTTTTTACTAAGAAAATGTTACAAAACACAAAATCTTGATCATATAAATACTCCTTCCTAATTTTAACTTTTTCCTAAAAACTCACAGTATCAAGTTGTAAAAAAAAACTCTGTGTTTTCTCCTCCTCTGTGTTGGTTTAACACAACCAAGACCACCATCACCACCATCCCAAAACTTTGATCATCTACTTCCATTATCTCCTAAACCTTCACTACATTAATCTTTTCTACTAATCCTCAAGGAAAACCCCCCATGCAACATATTTTTCAAGAATTGGGTTTATGAAGATTTCAATGGATTTTTATTAAAATTAAGGGTACAAGGGTTTGATTCAAGTATAATTGAAGATATTGGTATAAAAAAATCAAGGGTTTGAATAATTTAGGATGTTTGGTTTCAGCATAAACAAGGAACCCACAAGGTTTCCTTGTTGATTTTCTTGCTTATCTTGCTACATTGTAAGTATAATTTAGTTTTCCTTGATCATATTTAATTTTATGTGCATGTGTTCAATTATGTGCTAAGAATCCCTAGGTATTAGTATTGGAGGTGTTCTTGATGTTTGGATAAATTGTGATTATAGTATTGGATGGAGATTAGGCTTATAATGATGTTGTGATATTGCGAAAGTGTGAAAAATCGAAGTTTGAAGGGGTTTAAAGCTACCCAAATTAGTGCAGAAAATTTGAGCGCCGTATTCAGCCGAGTCAAACTTTGTAAAACTGAAATTTGAACTTAAATTATGATAGGGGACGTTAATAGCTTCGAATCGATAGGTCGCACGTCCCGTAACTCCTAAAAATGAAGTTTTTATGGCCTCCGGAAGTTTAGAAATCAATAAAAACGAATTCTGCACTTTATATTTTAATACTTGCTGATGCGATTTTCGTGAGCCGTTTTGGGCCCTTTCTGGTCCGAATCGGCCTTCCGTTAAAACTAAGAAGTTGTTTAGAATGACGTTTTACCTTTTCGCGAGGTTTGCTAAGTCTAAAAAAGTGTAATGGCAGGCCGAAAAGCTTAGAGAAAATCTGCGTTTTTCATATTTCTTTAGTTACATCAGACCTGAGAAAGGGGCATTTTCGTCCTTTTCTGTCGAGTTTTGGGTCTCGGGTAAAACTAAAAAGTTGTTTAAAATGCCGTTTTACTTTCCCGCTAGGCTTGCGAAGTCTGAAAATGGGTCTAATCTCTTCATCTTATCTTTTTGGCGACAAAATCTTTATTTTCTTCTACATACTTGTAGGAAATCTCATACTGACGACTTTGGTACCGTTTGTTTCCGTCTCGTTTCAATTCGTGTTTTGTCTTATCAACCAAATATAATTCCCAACAACCTTCCCCCTAGTTAATAAGACAGAAAACATAAATTAAGCACCGAACTTCCCCTAAATTAATATAACGAATGAAAACATACGCCCTTAAGCTACCAAATACTACAAGTTGCAGAATATCAAATCTTCTTCCCTTTTTGTCATCACCAACATCGGGACTAAAGTATCAACTTCGATCATAGCACAAACACTAACCAATAATACATCTAATCCAAGCCTTCGTATCTTCCTCACATTACCAGCACCATTAAGCATAATATGAAAAATGAACTTCTTTAGTAGACTCCACACTAAGCAGTATTAATAATGACCTATATATAGCAAAAACCTTCACCTTGATGTAGCTTGTAAATGGTTAAAAAACATTTTTAACATTAAGCTTCCCCTTGACACCCATATGTTAACCATTTCCTGAATCTTCAATCCTGGTAGCTCTATGTAATAATTACTGATGAAGAAAATTAAAGTATAACGAACTCTGATGCTGAAGTAGAACAACCTAAACTTGTGTCAGTTATAATATGTTTATCACAGCGATAAAACTACGAACTCAATACCATAGACCAAATATAAGTAGAATTGCGCAATCTCCTTGACAAAATCCTCATCTATAGACACATATTAAAGTGATAGCAAATGTTAAGCATGAGACACAGATATTTGCTTAAATTGTACAACAAAATACCCAGGATTTTCTTTGTGCCAATAAAACCAGATAAAATGCCAAAAGAAAAAAGAAAATGAGTGCTTTTAAGTCCAATTGTGCATGTAAGGACTTGAAAAGACAAAAAGAAGCAAAAACGATCAAAAACCAACAAGAAACGGGAAAAAGACAAAGAGTCAAGAGCAAGAGTGAGAATTCAGCCAGAGATCACAGCCCGACACAACAGTCAAAGAAAGAAACAATGAAGTCAAAAGTCAAATTACAAGTCAAAGGGCCAAAGTTGTCAAGTTTTCAAAGTCTCAAGGGCTTACTTGGAGTTTTGAAGTTTAAGGGCCAAAGTTGGAAATAGTAGAAAGTTGTTTTATAAAGGGAGAAAAAGAAATAAAGAACACAAGGACTGATTCTGCCATTTTCAAATTCCTATTTTACACTACAACTTGGGCGGTGAAAGACAAGGACCGAATGTGTCAATACTCCAAACTTTCAAACAACCCACCCGCCTTTCTCGCAACTGCCTAACTCCTTTAACAGATTTTCCCGCCCAAATTTCATACAACCCAATCCCGGTTTTGCCCACACCCCGCTCCCTTTTCTCTTATAAAACTCATTCATACACTCTCCCCAATCAACAACCAACACGTGGCAACACATGATTGGTCCGAACACCTCGTATGAACTATGAAGTAGCACCCCAAGTGGTATTCCGTTGCATTGTTGTAATTTTGGGGGTGTTACAGAGTGGTATCAGAGCCCTGGTTATAGAGAACTAGGTCATATTCAAAACCTAAACTATACCGTTTTTCAAAAACTTTTAAGAGTCATTCACCATTGTCCGATATCCGCGTATGCTTGCTCCTAGGTAACTTATATGCTCTCTTTTGCATCCTTATTGCTATTACATTAATAATTAGTATATAATACTTGGTTATGATTTCACTCACCTACGTCTATCTTATGACGTCATACTATTTGCCTTATATCGATCGGTTATATATTAACCACTCCGACTATCGCGTACTTCCTGCTTTCTTATTTTCTCCCTCGAACGTCAATACTAGTATTATATAAGGATACTCGTACATATATGAGTTACTTTCTTCTCAAATTCTTACGGGATCACCGCCATCTATATATATAAGAGTAATTCATATAAGTGTTGACTATTTACGGTTACTTTCGTCTAATTTTGGAACTTTCGATTAAAGTTAGTGTGATGTCGAATGAATTTTTAGCTTGAGGTCTGTGACCATAGTACTTTGTTGGGTAAGTCAACATACAAGGTGTATGTGGGGCTTTGGATGAGCCGTATACTCTCCATAAGTTAGTACCCCAAATTAGTGAAACTAGTCCAAATGGGTGACCAACAGATAGTTGGTGTTTTAATGGGAAAACTTTGGCTTAAAGCCTACTGTATCTTTATATGAATGAATAGTCTAATATCTCGGGTCCTAGTGGCGAGTTGGGTGGAATGCTAACTCTTCCGGATGGTCGAGATTCGACCAAAAACCGTGCAACAACTTATTGTTTTACCTAGAATTAGTAAAGGGCATAATAGTTAGCTTATAACTAATTTAATTTTTTGAAGGCTTAATGGGTTTTTTATCATAGGTGGAAGGTGACAACATAAGAGGACATGTGTTTGCAGCCACAGATTGCATTGATTCGAATTTCATTTAGAATATGAGCTTAACCTTCCGATGAATGAGTTACGACCAAAATGGTTAAAATAACTAAAAATTATGGCAAGGATTTCAAATGAAATTATGTCCAGATTTTTTTCATACTAAGTGCCCCATTTTCCATATCAAACCTGTAGGATTTAGATAAACTTAACATGAGCTTTCGTTTTGGGTCAAACAGAGTTATAAAATGGGAATTATGCTAAAAATGGTGGAGCAAGAAAACGTTTTAAATAATCCGATTATTGCAACATGAGGTAAAATGATAATTTCACTTACGATTGTGGTTTTTGAACATTTAGAAGTTAAAATCTTCTTGTAAACTTAAGTAAACTAATGAGTCAAATGGCTTTGTCTGAATTGGGCGAAACCTCAATGATTATACCTATAACAATTTTGAGATAAAGTCCATTAAGCGAGCGAGTGGCAGAATGTTATGTGATAATTAATTACTACATATGTGTATAAGCACTATGGTACGTCTTAATCAGTCCATTTTACTTCATATTTTATGAGCGATGTGGTGACTCCTGAAGCATTTACGCTAACATTATTTTCTTTTGACGATATTGGACATTCGGTATACTATGTCAATTCATTATTATCTTTGTCGTTCGATCTCCGAGTTCGAACACTCTCTTATGCTTTTTGAATCGCGTATGTTTAGGTTCGTAAATCTATCAATTCTGAAATCTTCCAATTGAAGGGACATGACTTTATCTTGTTTATCTCGGATCGTACAGGCCTTATGCACATACCCTTGGAATTAGATTGTCTAGCGTCTCATTATCCTTCTCGTCACTTCTTATGATTTTGAAGAATCATGCCATCAAGGAGACACCCTTTTTACTTAATGTAGCTTTTGGTCTTGTTTTGATATTGTGTTTTGTGTCGGCCATACTTAAGTAGGATGATTTATAATCATCTTATTAAAATGAATTAGGACGCTTCTTCATTTTAATAAGGAAATTATAAACCGCCAAACCATAAGTTCATAATTCTTACTTACATGGATTAAAACGCCTCTTTATGTAAGTGACGAATTGTGAATGAGTGGGCTTATGTGTATCTGACATAGCTTTCGTTTCATCAACGAATCAGCATTGCCTTTTACCTTCGTAATCGCCATCATTATTGCTTTTGTACAAATAGCTATCTTGAACTTCTTTCGACTCGTTAAATTCTTCGTTTTCAATGGCTTTTTCTTAGAGTCATGTATTTTATCCTTCCGTTTTAAGGATTCTCACGACACTCAATCTGTTTGCTCACGCATATTGCATATATTTGATGCTTTGACTATTGTTCATTCAATTTTTGTTAGAACTCATGTCAAGGACCAGAGTTCACATGAAGCGTGAGAATCAATTCAAGAATAAGTACCCGCATCTTTTCGCCTATATCTCGTCTGCAGCCGCCAGTTGAACTCTGGGGACCAGAGTTCCCTTAGGGGGATCGACTGTGAGAATTCGTATTTTCAAGTAAATAAATTTATTATAATTTATTCTTATTTTTACTGTTAGTAGAAATTTTATTTTTACTTTTACCCGATTCAGAAATTTCACGTTCCTAGTCAAATTGGAGTCGTGCTTGGAATATTTATCCGTTTTTAGCATTTGAGAAATCGATAAATTTCATATTTTAGCTTCGGAAGCTTATTTATTCATATCTTAATATTTCTCGACTTTTCTCGTGTTTCAGGTCGAAACCACGTCAAAAATGGTATTTTTACAACTTTAACATTTTAAATAAAGGTTTAAAGAGCCCCCGTGCCAAAACCTAAACACTCCCTTTTTTTATTTTACTTCTCCTCCTAATCTTTAAAATAAACACCCCTTAATTGTTTTGAGCTCCAACAAAACCAAAAACCAAACACCCCCTTATTATATTTTCCTCCTTATATTTTATATATGTTGATACAAATTAGGAGACTAGATATTATCCCATATATAAAGAGTCTAATTCCTTTTAAAACATATAGAAACACAGTTAATAAAAATCTCGGTCTCTCCCTCCTTGTCTCTCTGTGTTCGACGCACCATCAACCACCATTACTAAATCATAACCAAAAATTCCCAAATCACTTCCAATCACTCCAAGATCATTCCTACATAAACCCCCATCATCCTTTTCAAATAAAATCAACCATGCAAGAACTTTTAACCCCCATGCAACATATTTTTCAAGAATTGGGTTTATGAATATTTCAATGGATTTTTATTAAAATTAAGGGTACAAGGGTTTAATTCAAGTGTAATTGAAGATATTGATAAAAAAAATCAAAGGTTTGACTAATTTGGGGTGTTTGGTTTCGGCATAAACAAGGAACCCACAAGGTTTCCGTGTTGATTTTCTTGCTTATCTTGCTACATTGTAAGTATAATTTAGTTTTTCTTGATCATATTTAATTTTATGTGCATGTGTTCAATTATGTGCTAAGAATCCCTAGGTATTAGTATTAGAGGTGTTCTTGATGTTTGGATAAATTGTGATTATAGTATTGGATGGATATTAGGCTTATAATGATGTTGTGATATTGCGAAAGTGTGAAAAATCAAAGTTTGAAGGGGTTTTAAGCTACCCTAATTAGTGCAGAAAATTTGAGCGCCGTATTCAGCCGAGTCAAACTTTGTAAAACTAAAAGTTGAACTTAAATTATGATAGGGGACGTTAATAGCTTTGAATCGATAGGTCGCACGTCCCGTAACTCCTAAAAATAAAGTTTTTATGGCCTCCAGAAGTTTAGAAATCAATAAAAACGAATTCTGCACTTTATATTTTAATACTTGCTGATGCGATTTTCGTGAGCCGTTTTGGGCCCTTTCTGGTCCGAATCGGCCTTCCGTTAAAACTAAGAAGTTATTTAGAATGACGTTTTACCTTTACGCGAGGTTTGCTAAGTCTAAAAAGGTGTAATGGCAGGCCGAAAAGCTTAGAGAAAATCTGCGTTTTTCATATTTCTTTAGTTACATCAGACCTGAGATAGGGGCATTTTCGTCCTTTTCTGTCAAGTTTTGAGTCTCGAGTAAACCAAAAAGTTGTTTAAAATGCCGTTTTACTTACCCGCGAGGCTTGCGAAGTCTGAAAATAGGTAATTTTGGGTTAAAAACCGAGGATCAACCTAGAAGAGGCTTTGACTTAATAAAAGTCAAGTTTAGTAAAAAAATTTGTAAAGAGATCATATGAAGTGGTAAGAGTCTTATAAACCTAAGAATGTTTAGGCGAGAAATGTTATACTCCATAGGTCGGGTTAGAACTTTTTGTCACCTCTAAAAATAGTAAGGTCGAAAATAGTAACTTTCTAAAAGTGGAAACTTTTTCTAAACAGAAATTAAACGGAAGGGTAAATAGTGCGTAAGCTTCGAGGAAAACACTTGAGATGTTATTATAAGAGTTTTAAGGCGCGTGTAGGGATTCTAAGCACATGGTTATGTATATGCAATATATATGTACATATTATTATTTTTATATGCAATTATGCATTTACGTGGTAATATTTAAAGCTTCTAATAACGCGCCACTTATATTTAGGTCGTGGTTGATTCGTTGGTGCTTATTCTCTTTATTTGATTCTTGTCCGACTACTTCTACCTACGGTGAGTTCATAGCCCCTTTTACTACTTAATTGTCTTACAAATTCCGGGGTGAGATTACATGCCTGTTTTTATTGGACGCAAGTACTTTTCAAATTGTATGCTATTCCAGATTATTGCCTAATTATTATTGCCTAAGTTACCACAATGCCAATTAAGTCCCTTTCATCATGAACCATTAATTACTAGTGTTGTAAACGCGAATGTTGTGGATAGATCTATCGGGACTAACAATCCCCGCCTTGAATTTCTGGTCACAAGTTGACCATGGTGCATTTAACATGTTGAGTACTTTAGAATGTTTTGGCATACATTCTGCATATTATAAAGGGCAAAAATAGTTAAGGTTTCATGGTCATGAGCTTAGTGCAATAATACATGTTTTGGACTACTGAATTTGTTTCGTAGTCTACTATTACATAAATCTTGTGGTCCACTAAATCGTTGATTACAATAACAATACTTGATTTACTTAATCATTGTTTTATGATTAAAACCTATGAATTCACTCAACATTATTGTTGACATTTTTGCATTTATTTTCTCAGGTTTTCAGGTATATTGCTCGGAGGGAAGCCGCACGGATATGTATTTCGGAGACTCTACATTTTACACATTCGATAAAATTTCTTTTGAAAAAAACTATGTTTCGTAAAGTCTTTCTCTTATTTTACATTCGATGAAAACTTTATCTAAACATTATTAATGTCTAAACACTTGTGTTATTTTATTAAAACTGTTGGGACCTGTTTGCAAACTCTGATGTTTTAATGTATCGAATGTGAACATTTTGAAATGTATTTTAAAACGTCTCATTTTGAGGTCGTTTTCTGTGACTTGTACTTCTTGTTCCATGACGTCGCACCCCAATGTTACCTTTCCGCTGCAGTCCGATTTTGGGGGTGTGACAGAATGGTATCAGAGCTGCGGTCATAGAGAACTGGGTCGTTTTCAAAACCTAGACTATGACTATTTTTCAAAATTTAGAGTCCTCCTTGTTTTATCCGATATCCGTGCGCGCGTGCTTCCTGGTTCCTTGTATTTACTCCCTCGAGCATTACTATTAGTGTTATATATGATGTTATAATACTTGACTTTCTTTTCGATCTCTTACGCTTATCTTCGAGATTACCGCTGTTATTTATATAAAAGTAATTTATATAAATATTGACCATTTTCGATCACTTATATCTACTTTCCAGAGCATCACTTTATTTTTATATAAAGGTTGTTTATATGAATACTGAAACTCTTCTATGACATTGTGAGTGACACAATGGTCTCTAAAACGTCTCATGATTTTTACATAACACCATTTTCAACGATATTGAAATTCGACATACTTTCTCGATTCCATTGGCTATTTTACTAATCGACTACGAGTTTGGACACTCCCTTCGTAATTCTGTAACGCATGTGTCATCACGTGACTTACCGCATAGGAAAATGCCGGCTTATTGGAATACGCCTATTAAATCATCGCCTCATACACGCCGCCTTGGAGCACTTAAATTCGGAACACGACTCATTGATGTCTTATTCTTTTTCTCTTCTCTCCTTGTGATTTTTGAGAACTATTTCACTAAGAAGACAACTGCTAAAGTTCAGCATCTATCAAACGACTTATGACCCGACGTATGGCTGACATGCTTTTTCTTCACGTGACTTACCGCATAGGAAAATGCCGGCTTATTGGAATACGCCTATTAAATCATCGCCTCATACACGCCGCCTTGGAGCACTTAAATTCGGAACACGACTCATTGATGTCTTATTCTTTTTCTCTTCTCTCCTTGTGATTTTTGAGAACTATTTCACTAAGAAGACAACTGCTAAAGTTCAGCAGCTAGCAAGCGACTTATAGCCCAACGTATGGCTGACATGCTTTTTCTTCTAAAATGGAGCACGATCCGAGATGTCGATAACGAATCACGTATAAAGACCCTTGAGTCAAACTACGCTAATGAAGGTCACGTCTTCAGACTAGAATATCATTGGGAACGACAATCAACATCCCCCACTCCGAAGTTGGAAACTCGACCATCGTAGTTAAAGATGACCTTTATTTAAAACATTTCTTTAAAAACTCTCAGTGTATTGTTTGCCTTGTGGTACGGATATATCCACTCTCTTCAATAAATAATTGTTTGTACAATTAACTTCTCATATTCCATTTTTATATCTTCGATATACCATATCCTTATTATGTGCGAGTTTTAACCATTAGTATTAACTCCCTTCCATAACCAATTGCTCATAACATTATTTCCTCTATCCCATTTTAACATCCTTGATAAACCACTTCCTTAATATGTGCTTGTTTTGGCCATTGGTATTAACTCTCTTTAATAATTAATTGTTTGCACAATTAATTCACCTATCTCGTTTAGCAATCTTGACATATTGTTTCCTTGAAATATGCCTCTTCCAATTATTGATATTATTGCATCGGTTAATTTCATGAATGACTCTCTACAGTCTTTCAAAATTTCTTACGTTCACTTCTTATGACCGTTATAGTAATTTGATATTCTTGACATCTACTTCTATTTCTTATTATTATGATCAATTGACCCTTTGTTTGCCTGATTATTTGTGCAAAGGATTCTTCGTACTTCCTTGATTCGTAAATTTGCTTATGCAAACCATTCTTTATATATATGTTTATCCTTTTAATCATTATTTCATTTGTACATTCGTCCTTCTATGTGCTCTCTTAAATCGTTGACACGTTCGTATTCTACATGCTCGCGACATCTTATATTGTTTCTTCACATACTCTCATCCATTCCCCTCGCGATGCTATAACTATTTTTTTTCTTTATGATCCACTCATTCCTTCGTTGCATTGATTTAATGATTTTTCGCTACCTTGTTCACAAAATGTTCAATCTCTGTTTTAGGATTCTCTAAATCCTAAAATATCAAACTCATTATCACTTTTTTGAATTGACATTCACTTCCTTTGAAGATTAGTAATTTATTTGATTCCTCCATTTGCATTGATTATCATCCCAAATTCATTTTCGATCTTGATCCATATTGTCACTTGATGTCTATTAATCATTAGTATGGCCTATTAATTCCTTGTTTTCACTTGATTTATCTTCAATACATATATTCCATCTTTTCATTAAGGACTTTTCTAACCACTAATCCGTACCTACAAGCACATTGCAGACATTCCATGCCTTAACCATTTATTTATCCCATACTTGTTTGCTACCTTGTTTAACTTCTTTATTGAATTCACGAACATGTTTTGACGCATAACCTAAAGTTCAGAGCTTTAGTCCCTGCATTGAAAGAAATGGTTATCTGATGAAAACCTTGTCATTCCGCTAAATGAAATTGGCTCGACAACAAGCTATACTTTAACAAGAATCATGTAAGATCATAAACCATGAGGTCAAACAACATATCTCTATAGTCAAGGTTCATTGGAACTCTCGACGAGGACCTGAATTCACTTAGTAGCGAGAATAGAAGTTCAAGGCCAAGTACCCGCATCTTTTCGCCTTCACTTCGTCTACCGCCGCCAGTTAAACTCTAGGGACCAGAGTTCCCTTAGGGGGATCGACTGTGAGAATTCGTAAAATGTGAGTAATTTATTAATTCATATTTTATTTTTACATTTACCGTTAAGTAAAATTTTATTTTTACTTTTACCCGATTCGACTAGTTTCGTGATCCTATCTAAGTTTAAGTCGTATATTAGACATTCTTCCGTCTTTGTGCCCATCATAATTA
Source organism: Tanacetum coccineum (assembly GCA_026074375.1). Lineage (NCBI taxonomy): Eukaryota > Viridiplantae > Streptophyta > Magnoliopsida > Asterales > Asteraceae > Tanacetum > Tanacetum coccineum. The sequence continues at coordinate 737 of BQNB010149142.1, read as the reverse complement.
AATATTTCCATTTTCATCCCTAAGTTTTATAAACTTTATTTTTACAATATTCAGTTTTGATTCGCGTTTAGCCGAAACCATGTCAAACTAGTGTTTTTACATCTATTAGCATATTAACTAAATGTTGTAGCCCAAATTAGTGTAGTGCAATTTGTTAAAAAATGTAGTGCAATTTGTTAAAAAAAAAATTCATAAGCCAGAATTAGATGTTGATAGACGACTTATAATTCGGGAGGATGGGACAACACTGAAAAGAAGAATGCCTACAGAAGCTGATTTGGATGTAAGGAGTCAAGCAGGCAGTAACCGATCAGTTAACTCACATAAAGCAGAAAACGTAGAAAAACGACGGAGTCTGGTTAGGCATACACGGGTTCTGAATACTCAAGCAAGAAGGCAAGTGGAGATTTGAAGAGGAAGGGTAAGCTTGAGCCATATGCTTATTGGCCACCGGACCGCAAGATGGTTATCCAGAGGCTAGAGCATAGGACAGGTACAAGGAAGGGCATGTCAAGTGTGGTAAAGCTGACAAAGAGACTTGACGGGCAGACCGTCTCCAATGCTTTGTCAATGAAGGGATTAAAATTGAAAAGAGGAGGCGGCAAAAGGAAGACCAACCAGAAGAAACATCATTTCTAAAGTATTTTTGATGAAGTTAGGCTTATTAATTCACTTATTGTGATAAAATATCAGTCGATATCAACCAATTTGCTTGTGTAAAATAACTTTGTTATTAT
>BQNB010149141.1:0-16208 GCA_026074375.1 Tanacetum coccineum | reverse complement strand
TCTAAAATCAGCAAAGAAAAAGCATTTTGAAAATCAAATAAGCAAAGAAAAAGCTAAGTGAAAAAGCCAGTTACACTCAGTAAATGCTGAGTTTTTCAAGTGTTTGAAAAGACAAAAGGCTAAGTGTAGGCTTAATTTTAAGCTAGTAAATGAAGTTTGGACTACAAAATAAGCTAAAATAGATAAAGATCTATATCTAAAGAACTAATGCTAAGAAATTTATATCCTAAAACTAATTTTAACTTATCTAAATTTGCTAATGAAAAAGGGCCTTTTGACTTTGAAAATGAAAACTTAACACTTTGACAGGTTTTGACTAAAAACACAGCTGCATATGCACCTAACTAAATCTTGTTACTACTGCATTTTGATAACTTAAACAACACCAAAACAACACTTAAAAGCTAATTTCAAAGTCCTAATCAAATAAGCTAAACTAAACTGTTTTAAGACCACAGATTTAAACACCTTGTAGAAAAAGCCTTAAAACTTGCTTTAAAACTTTAAAACTTTTTAAAAACTGATTAACATAACTCAAAAGGTGTTGTTAAAGTTGGATTAATGACCCAAACAGTTTTAAACCATTTTAACCCATTGTCCCTCTTAAACCAAACATTCCTTTAACTTTATGAAAAACATATTTAAACTGATTTAAACTAATTTAAGCCAAGGAGTTTGAAAACAGATAACAAAAAATTGATATCACGCAGTATTAAGCAATTTCCAATAGAGGATAAGCACTTTTGAATAAGCAAACCAGATTAAGCAATATTAAGCTATAGAAAACCAAGATTTCATGAAACTTAACCAAATGAGCTACAAACTACTAGACAAGCATAATAAGCAATAAACATGATGAATAATCATAAATAAGCAAGATTAAGCCAGAAATAAGCAGTAAAATAAGTTATGACAGTTTATGAGATAAAACTTGAAAATGAGAAACTTACAAAGCCCTTTGCTCAAAACAGGGCAAATAGGCTTTCAATAAGCTGATCTATAAGCTCTAGCCTGTCAAAGACAAGCTAGTGAAACCCATAAGCCCATCCAAGTTTGGCTTATCATTTATTTTTTAGCCTTTTTGGTGATTTTTGGTCAGAGACTTAAAAACTATAAGTTATGGTCAAACTTATAGTGCTTAAGTTAACAGCTTAAGTATGAGTTAAAAAAAACTTATGTGAGCTTATAAAACGTTTTCAAAACACAAAGTACATTAACTTAAAAACAGATTTAACATAAAAACTTCAAATTTCATTAACTTTCAAAAGAGATTACAAGGCTTTGAATTTAAATGACAATAAGCTAAAAGTTAACTAAATAAGCTAAAAAGTAAAAACTAGGTGCCTTTGAAAGGCTTACAATGAACCTATATATAGAGAAACACTAAGGGTCTTGGCCTTTGAAGTGTGTTTCTTCTGTGAGACATTCGTGAGGTGTGTTTGTTGTGTGAGAGTAGTTAAGAAGTCATCCTAGCCATCAATCTTGAGTGTTCACCAAGCCTATTCATCCAAACCATCAATTTCTTGTCTCCATTCCTGGACGAATGGGAGTTTAGAGGATTGCCAACATGGCATTTGGTGTTTCATGGGGTGGGTTTTGATGGGATGGTGATGGGTTTGTCATGGGGTTACAGGGGGTCAGGGGAAGGGGGATAGAAGAGACATAGGAATAGTAAACTTAGGGTTTTGGGTTTGGCGGGAAAAAGGGTGTTCTGTTTTGTTTGTTTGACTGGGTTTAAAGTTTGGAAAGGTAACTTTGGCCCCTGAACTTGTATTGGGTTGTTACATGGTCAGTCCTTGTGGTGAAATAAGTTAGGGAAGTTGGCAGTATAGGTCCTTAAGAGTGTATAGATTGTTTGCATGGACAGTCCTTGAGGACTATTTGTGTAAACAACATATGTCTTAGGTAGGTTGGTTCTTTTCTTTGGGCCGGGTATAAGTGTTGGGCCCTAAGCTTATATTTAGCTTAGTTTTGGTCTTCTTAATACATTAATGGGCTAACCCGGCCCATTAAATGGGTGCGGGTTGACCCATTTAACATTTCTTCGATATCGGCTTCGTCTTTGACTTTGACTTTTTGCCTTTGACTTTGATTATGACTTTTTCACGCTCTTTCTGTTCCCGTGCTTGGTTTTGTCATTTTGGCTTTGTTTTTGTCCTTTTCTTAGATATCTGTTACCTGCACAATACAAATGCAAAACACACAAATACAATGTATTTTTGGTATGTTTTTAGTCTTTTAAGCACGTTTTCCTAGGTAAATGGTATGTGTAATTAAGCACATACCAAAATCCCCCATACTAAACTATTGTCGTGTCCTCACGTAATGCCATAAGTAAACACTTAAGAAAACTAAGAATCTCAATCCCCCTCGACTAATTACCTCGAAAAGTAGCTAAGTGTTCATCAAGGGGAATTAAAGAATCAATAGCTTTGAAAAGCCCCGTTTTTACCATTTTTAAATATTTACACTTATTCCCACACATATTTTTGTATTTTTCCTTTTTCTCATTTTTTTGTACTTTTCATATTAAGCAACTAACTAGAACGTTTGACTTTCGTTATTTTTATAACTTTAGGGTCACGGAACAAGAAGCACTTTAATCCTAAAATGCCCAAAAAGGATAAATTCATCGTCCCCGACTTTTCACTCGTCCCAAACCAAGCTTAAAAACAAAATCACCGTTAAATATAAGCTAAGATGCTAACACTACTCATACTTGTACCTTGTAAACTTTTCACTCCCGACAATTATTTCATATTATGTTAGTGTGCTTATTTCGAATTTCAACCATGGATCAACCTTTTTAAGAAAATTGCAATATTTCTATTGCTTTACGTTCCACCCAAGAATTATGATTTTGAAGGCGAGATCATTCCATGTAGCGACTTTCTTCTCGGCACATCCCAGCCGAGACCGGCTTAGGTGACCAGGCTTTTGACACCCCACAGAGAATAGTATCGGAACTCACGGACCTTCGGTTTCAAAAATTCTTAGGCTTCCCGTTAATAAAACAATTCATTTAGAAAAACCACAATCTTAAAACGAATTAGTCTTAGTTCAAAAGCATATTTAAATTTAAGAAAAAGAGATTTTCCCTATATTTATTAAATCACATGTATCACACTTATCATAATTATACTTTTAACAAAGGAAATCCTCGACCTTTTAGAAGGCTGCAACATCGGTTGTGAGCCGGCAAGATGCAATAAACTTTTATCAGCCCACAATTTATAATTATTACTCATCATTTTTTTTGTTCTTAGAAGGCTTGCAACAAATCTGTGTGAGCCGGGCATGATGCAACAAATCTTCTGTATCAGCCCATAGTTTATAATTATTACTCATCATATTTATTTATTTATTATTTTTTTATATTTTATATATTATCACGATATAGAAAAAACTTCTTTTTAGAAAATTCAAGTATAAATTTGAACTAAGACTAAATAAATTAATGTTGTCGACTACATTAATAAAGCTTCAATATCAAAAATTGTTGATTTAAGTTTAATTTTCAAAAAGAGCACGTATTATTAGTCCGGTTTAGGAGCTTATGGGAGAAAAAGCCACAAACTACACTTATGAGCTCTTAAGATTTCCAACTAATCCTTGTTTAGCATCTAACTCATAATTAACTCTATCATTTTTCGTTCTTCGCAAATTTAAAATATTTAATAAAAAGATCCGCGAATGCTTAGTCTAAAAGTTAAGGGACAAGCTAGAGCGCAACATGCTCGATCGAGTCAAAATTTATTCTTATTCTACCCAGCAGGAAAGTCAACATTGTGACAAAAACACTTATTTTATTTTTGGAATTTTTTAATTTTTTTTTCATTTTTTTGGTATTTTGGTGGTAAAAACAGGATTACGTGAAAACAACGGCTGCAGGCATAATCAAATCGATAGATCCCCCCATACTAGAGTTGAACATTGTCCTTAATGTTTTAAGAAAGGTCTCTACGTAAATCTAAAGCCGTTTATTAAGTATGCTCAAAGATAAACGTTAGTCGATAAGATTAGGATATTGGATTCCTAAAATGAAGCTGAGGATGTGAAGCTCGAGTGAACGAAGGACAAAAACCGCAAGCACGAGAGGCTTTAAACATCTAAGAAAATCCTAGACATACAACAAAAACATAAGCATACGAGAATGGAAGAGGCATACCTCCTCACGTTACACTTATTAGAAAATAGAAAAAAGATAGAAGGATAAGCATGGGTTGCCTCCCACGAAGCGCTTGTTTAAGGTCACTTAGCTTGACCCGTCCCCAAATTTAGTTATCCATGGGGAAGGTTTGGAGATCCGGGACAACCGTATGTAGTATGTCCCCTCCAAAGTAATGCTTAAGTCAATGACCATTCACCTTGAAGTTTGGCCGTTGTTTGAGATTTTGAAGATATCTTAGACGGTGCCATATGGAAAACTTGGGGTAACGGTGAATGGTCCAGTCCAGTGGCAGTCTTAAGCATTGCCCGAGAAAATTTTTATAGAGAATTAAAGTCTGGAGGCTCGATCACCCCCCAAAAAACGTTGAAAAACGCGTTCTTGATCTTGGAGTCATGGATCCTCTTTGTCTTCTCTTTGTAGATCAAAGAGTTCTCATAGGCTTGATCACGAAGTTCATTTAATTCATTCATGACTTTCCGCGTGTATAGCACGCGGTCAAAAGATCATAATTGCAATGTTTCAAGGCCTAGTAGGCCTAGTGCTCAAGCTTGATAGGTAGATGACAAGCCTTTTTGTATACCAACTTGTAAGGAGTGCACTCGATAGGTATCTTGAATGCGGTACGGAAGGCCCACAAGGCGTCATCCAACTTATTGGACCACAAAGCACGGTTTTCACCTATGGTCCTCTCAAGAATTCGTTTCAAACCACAATTTGAAACCTCAACTTGCCCACTTATTTGTGGGTGATACGCGATGGAGAGACGGTGAGTAACTCCGTATTTAAGCATGACCTTTGCAAATTGGTCATTGAAAAAATGGGTACCGTGATCACTAATGATAGCACGAGGGGTCCCAAGTCGGACGAAGAGAGATTTTAAGAATTTGCAAACAACTCGGGCGTCAGTGATTGGTGCGGGAGCACCTTTAGCTTCAACACTATTTCGATAAATAATCGCCGACGGCATGAATATTATAATTGTTCCCATCGTGATAGACGGAACGGTCCCAATAAAATTAAATGCCCAAACGTCAAAGATCTCAACAACTTTGATTGATTTGTGGCATTTCATCCCTTGTGAGATTTTCCTTGACGTGACAAGCGTCATTACCGTTGTTTGTTTTGTGACCAAGTCATGGGCATCTCGGTAAATAGTCGGCCAATAAAATCCCGAATCAAAGACTTTTTTAGCGGTGTAGTTGGCACCATGATGTCCCCCGGTGGGTCCATTATGGCAAGCCATGAGGATATCATGGGCTTCTTGGCCAAAAACACACCGCCGAATCACTTGATCCGCACAAATCTTGAACAAATAGGGGTTGTCCCAAAAGTAATGCTTAACGTCTTTGAAAAATTTCTTCTTTTGTTAGTTCGACATCCCTTTCATAACAAAATTCCCCGCATGGTAATTTGCAAAGTCGACAAACCATGGGGTACTATTATCACCACGAAAAGTCACCATACCAAGTGTCTCGAGAGGAAATGTTTTCGTAATTTCCTTTTTCTCGAGCTCACTTTGGTAGGGGTTCTCTAACCTAGACAAGTGGTCGGCCACTAGATTCTCTGCTCCTTTTTTATCACGGATAAAGACATCAAATTCTTAGAGTAGGAGAATCCAACGAAGTAATCTCGGTTTAGCATCGTGTTTAGCGAGAAGATACTTAAGAGCCGAGTGGTCCGTATACACTATTGTTTTCAACAAGACAAGATATGGCCGGAATTTCTCGAAAGCATACACTACGGCTAAAAGCTCTTTTTCTGTAGTAGTATAATGAGATTGAGCGTCAGTCATAGTCTTGCTTGCATAGTGTATCAGTTGAAAATGTTTGGTCTTACGTTGCCCTAAGACCGCACCTACCACAAAGTCACTAGCATCATACATAATCTTAAACGGTAGGTCCCAATCGGGGGCAACTAAAATTGGTGCTTCAGTCAATTTCTTCTTAAGGGCATTAAATGCCTGATAGGTCACATGAATCTTGAATCAATCATATTAACATGTAAGATTAGAGAGAATGAGGGCAAGTAAAGAGAAAATTCAAATCTTATTATGGAGGAAAAAATGAGAGTTAGTTACAAGAGCATCGCCCTCTAATGAAGATTAGAGAGCTATTTATAGGCAATGGGAGGGAGGCTTCCCTTGCTTATTTTCCTAACTTGACAATACTACTCCCTAGACTTTGGTTATTATGCTATTTCTTTCTTAAAGCATAATAAACCTTATTACAAGCTACATTAAACTAAACAAAATAAAGTCTAATAACAAAATATAATAAAACCACATAATTGACACTTTTTCATTTAAACTAACAATCTCCCCCTAAGGGTCGATTATTCTGGGCGTTCCCTCCTTGGTCCAAGTGGTCTTCCATTCACGTATATCTCCCATCTTCTCATTTGATCTTGATAATCCAATCGAACTTCAATCTCTTCTTTAAACAACTTAAGAAACTTAACTTCATCATTTGTGAGTTCTTTTTGCATATAGCCATACTTGACATCATTATTATAACTCTTTAGTCCTTCAAGCGTTCTTCTTAGTGTTGTATCACAAAACTTATGTATCTCTGAATGTCTCATCACCCTTTTCTCTTTCTTGCTATTAGTGTAAATGATTCCATGTACGGGCTTATAAACCATAGAAAAACACCATCATATTCTTCAATTCATCGGAATGTAATTGTTGGTGCAGTGAGACGTAATCTTCTAATGATAGCTTTGATTCCAAGTTGAAATGTTTCGCACTCTTTTCCCATATCACTATACTCTCTGATTGAACATATGATAGGAGACCTATAGAATCCTGTATTAGCATAATAAGGTACCTTGTTATTTCACGATCTGCAGATACTGTCTTCAATGTATCATTATTTTTAGGTTCTTGTTAATCTGGCTCGGTTATTGACTCATATGCAATCATTAGCTCTTCTTTGCCACATTCTCTGTGATAAACTTATGTTTCATGACTAATTCCCAGTATGTCTTGGCATGACTTGAATGATTCTTAGGTTTGGATAGATCTCTTCTTCGGTCTTTCCAGGTTCTTTTCTGTATCCTTATTGTAGAAAGATCTTCGCATGAGGGTTCTTCCAATTTTCAACACATATCTTGCATAACGGATTTAAACTTCTTTATTCACTTATTAACCCATCTGAAGTCCATCTCTTCAAATATCTCATCATTGAAGGTAATAGCTGTGGAAATTTATGGAAGTGACAAAAACGATCTTCTCAGGTCCTGAATTTCCTTTCTTCAAGTACAAAAGGTCTTGATTGATCAGAGATAGTGCTGGAGCTTCAGGATCTCTTTGACAGCTTTGAACTAATGGTGTGATCTTTCGTGGATGTGGAGAGACAAGAATTTCCTTTCTGCTTTCCCAAACAATGTCACTTTGCAAGAAATTCTTCATCTGATCAATGTGATACTGATGTTCATCTCTTGAAGGTTACATATTTGTCTTTGATCTCATCCGCCATCTTCTGTTAACCTTAGTCATCAATTGTCAAAGATATCTCTTCCATTGGATGTCTTGTGTTACTTGCTTAGTTGGAATCTCATCATCATCAGAAGCATAAGAATCAGTCCAGAAATCAAATTCATCATCTTGTTCTTGATTACCTGAAGTAGAAGGACCTGGTTCCTCTACATTAACTTGTCCAGACGATGACTCTCCAGATACATATGCTTCATACTCCGATGTCTTCTGCCTTTTTGCACTATTCTCCCCCTCAGGATGAGCATCATCATGAGGATCGTCCTGATCTCTTGTGCGAACGGCAGAATATCTACAAGCAGTTTGTGGTACCTGAGTCTTCTCAAACTTCATCTGGAGAGCCAACCAGATTGCTATGTCTTGTTGTTGTAACAGAGGATCAGCCTTCATAGCAAGGTACAATTGATGTTGTTGTTCTGGAATAGAGGATGATTGAACTTGTGCCGGATGAACATGAAGAATATGACCTGACATATAACTGCGTACAGATGCATCAACTAAAGAAGGAATAGCATTGTCAATTGCATTTTGAATCTGTGATGATATATGTGCCTGCATACGCCCACGTTCTTGCAAGATAGCTTTAGAGATTAATTATTTCCCTTACCCCCTTTATGACCTTTCATCCGATCCCCCAGTCTTCTTCTTTAGTCGTTTTCCTTTCCAGAATCAACCCTTCCGCAAGATACACAGGAACTTGATCTCGAACTTGCGCAGGAACTTCCTTCTTAACTTGCTCCGTTACTTTCTCTTTCACCAACGAGGGTAGCATTTCCATCATGACATCATGAAGATTATCAGCAAGTTGATCACTTGATGTCCGTGGCATGAACCTTTTCTTGAGATGTGCAAATAAGTAACCATATCGTCCCTGTAATTCATGAAAGAAACTCTTGTATCTTTTGAATCGATTGGGTTTTACCTTGATCAATGATAGAAGACGATTGGTTTTTGTTAACTTTGGTGCAGATGAACTTATGTGGTGTTGGATGGTAACGTCGATTCCTGGAGTTTCTCGTATCGAAAATAGAGAGTTAGAGAGATTCCTAGGTGGTCTAGTTGGTAAGGGAATTGGTGAAATCCTAGTCTACTCTACATTCTTCCCTTTCACCCTTCTCCTTAATTCAAACACTTCATCAGATATTTCATCTTCTTCATCATCAACATTTATAGGTGTAACAATATTGGTAACATCTACCATTGGAGTATCTTTATCTGGTTCCACCTCTGTTTCTTGAACAATCTCCACCTCTGGACTTTCCTTATCACTCACCGGGATATTAACCTAGTGCCGTTGAATTTATGTGTCATCATGCCTAGGGGCGTAATTGCTACATCACATTTCTTGGATCTTCAACAAGCTTCCTTAAATCTCGCAGTTGCCAAGTGTTCGTCTATACTAGGTGCCTCATTTTCTCTTGGCTCTTGTTCTTACGACTCTTGTTGCTCAGCAAGACTTACTTTAAATCATGTCTTTGTAAAATCATCTCATAAGCTTTTTTGCTGTGCGGCACTGCATCAGGTGGTGTTTAGTCGTTGCAGATGCCTTGACCGGTATCGAAAAACGGATCAACAGTTGATCGTTTTGGAACACTTGACTCAGCTGTCTCCATAGCAGGGTTAGGTGACCTAGGGGCGCTAGGTGTCCTATGCGTTCCCTGGGTATACTTAGTCGGTTGTGACTGAGTTAGAGGAACATCTAGCCCAAATACCTCTGCATACATCTTATAATGCTCCGAAAGCTTCATCTCATCAGTGATCATCCATGCTGGTATCCGCATCCCAACCTTGTTTTTGTTTCTTCCTGAATTGAAGATACCATATCAGAGAATGATGGTGGTGGGAAAAAAACGCAAGATGATTGTTATCATTTGCTTGTGGAAGATGAAAGATTGTTCTGAAGTCATCCAGAGTAAGTGTAAGCTCTTTTCTATCCAACAAAAACTTAGGTAGATGCTTTGATCTGTCTTCTTTCAAAGTATGCCAGAATTGTGCCATATAAATCCAAGGTACAGATGCTGAAGCTGCAATGTTGAATCGTAACAGATGATTCTTAATAATATTCATCAGAATCTTGCTCTCTGATGGACATTGCACATGCTCCAAGTCAACCTTCTTGCTTGCATCTATAAGGTCATATCGCTTGTTTGGAGGACACGGTTCATCTGGATGAACATCAAGTGTATGTTGTTATTGTGCCATGATGATAACTAAATGAATACAATTGAGGTGTTAGGAAACAAATAATTCTTTTGACATTTTTGTCTTTTTCCTCTCTGTTTGTTTTTATATGTTCTGGCAATTCTTTTTGAACATATTTTTGATCAGTTTTTTTCTCATGTGCTCGTTCTTGCTTTTTCTAGCACACACATACGCTTTATTCGAATCTATTTCTTTTTATTACCATTTTTGTGTGTTCTGCATTTCTTTTTACGAACACATATTGATTTTCTTTTCGCGTATGGATTTAGCTCTCTCTTTCTGTTTTTAGAATATCCTCACCAGAAATTCTTTGTGACATGATACACTCTCAAGAAGGATGAAGATTTCTCTTTTGATTTGAATCAAGACACAGTTATGAAAAATTCAAGAGAAATCCTTCAACTTCTTAAAATTGTTTTAAGAAAGAGTATCATTTTGACACAATAACAGATTTTGAGAACTTTTTCAAAAATCACGTGACAAAACTTTTCATGATGTTGATAATATTGAATAATGTAATCACAAACCCACAACTGAATGGCCACTAAGTCACTCACTCCTCATTATGTTCATTGCAGAAAACAGGCCGGTAGCCGGAAAATGATTAGTTCCACTTAAATAATTGAGATTTGAAATTAACATATTCATGTTATAAAAACTTTGATTCTTTCACATTTGATTATGAAGCCTAAACCATAAATACAATCACATCTAATTCAATAATTGAATGAACACTAAGTCACTCACTCCTCATTCTGTTCAATGCAGAAAACGGTCAAAACCGGACATGACGAGTCCACTTAAAAACAATTCGAATTAGACATATTGATCCATAGCATAGACTTCAATGAAAACTTGTTTATTTGCCAAAAATTTTTTGTTAGATTTCAGCACACTAGAAAATGATCTTTTTTTGTTTTTCACAGGGGACATTCACAACAATAAGCATTACAATAAGAGCGCAAACAACATTATTCAATACAAAACACTTTCACAGAACCACAAACAATTAAAATGTTTTTCACCATTAACCTCTACTAAGTTTTAACTTTTGTTGACTACCGAGTTTGACCAGTTGACCTTACCGATTTCGACAATTAGACTTTTTACTGAGTTTCACAAATAATGACTTTTGTTACATAAACTCAATTCATCTAAGTGATTAAATCATTGACAGTTTATACTCGTGCACCAAAGACTTACTCCGGTATAAAACACAAAAACTCGATAAACCTCATCTTTACCGAGTTCAAACTCGGTAATCCCAAATTACTCACAAACACCTAAGACATATATATCCAATTACGTTTGAGTAAGAAGTGAAATTACAATGTTTGTAATGACTTAGATAGCGTAAAACAAATTTCTACTCAAACTCGGTAAAAGGATTCGGTAAAAAAGAAAAGTAGAAAATGAAATTAAAATCCTTTATATAGCCACCAAAAATAGTTTGGAAAATTGACATTTTCAGTCTCTGTACCTAACTTTTACCGAAAACTGTTAAAAAATTACGTCACCATTTGTAGTCCCTTGTACTTTAGCATCTTCCATGTTTAGTGTGTGGTGAATTTACACAAACTCCCCCCTTAAACAATGAATCTTTTCAAACACTCCCCCTTAAAATAACAATTATGTAAAATTCATAGTCTGAAAATGAAAAATTGTTACTTTTTCAACTAAAACTCCCCCTCGAAAATATAACATTTCCAAATTTAGTCATCATGAGAGTTTATTATCAAAAAGATGTTTGTGAATGAAAATTGTAAGAACTCGCTCTTGGATCATGATTCCGTATTGTGCACATGTTAAAAGGTTTAATAAGAAACTTGGAATCATGAAACAAAAGATTGTAATTCTTTTTAAATTATTTTTTTAATGAGAAAAATGTGTAAAATCTTTTTGTTATTTTTGAAATATTTATGTACTTGATTGTGATGTATGATCTTTTTACGAAGATAACTTTGTCAGACTTTCCAAACTGAGTTGGACGTCTACATCTTCATATACCAATGCGATAAACTAGATACTCAAAAGGCGTTACATTTGGAAGCGCCTTAGTAAATAGATCGCTAGGTGGTATTCTGTTTCCGACAAAGTAAATTTCCACAGTTACCCCTCTCAACGTGTTCTTATTAAAATGAGTACCGAATGTCAATGTGTTTGTTTAGAATGTTGGACTGGATTGCATGAAATAGCAATTGCACTCTTGGAATCACAATACATCGAAATCCGATTGTATTTAAATCCATAGTCAAACAATTGAGTACGCATCCATATTACTTGAGCACAACATGCAAACAATGAAATATATTCAGCTTCTGCAGTAGACATCACAGTACAATCTTGTTTCTTTGAACTCTAACTCACGAGCGTCCCACCTAAAAATTACACTCCTCCTGATGTACTTTTACAATCATCTTTACAACCTTGCATGGGTACCGCATATTGGAATAGGACATTAGTTCAAAACCATAATCTTCGGATACCATAAGCTCCATGTCTATAGGACTGTCTTAGGTACGGAAGATCTGTTTGCCTATTTGAGGTATTTGACGTCCTATGGTCGTGCTTGATATCGTGCACTTACAAACGTAGCAAAGGCTATGTCTGGTCAACTGGTGTTGATAAAATAAGGCGCCTTCCTATCATTTACGGACGATAAGTCATTTGATCAGTAAGAGTGCCTTGTAAATCAGCATTCAGTCTCTCTGTTGCCATAGGTGTGCTAATGGAGACACATTTATCTAGACCATGTTTCTTTAACAACTCTGTTGCATATTGTGACTGACTTATGAATATGCCACGGGGAGATTGATGAACTTGACAGTCAAGAAAGTACTTTAGTTAATCCCCATCAAAGACATTTCAAAATTGTTTTTATTAGTTTGCAAATCTTTTTGAAAAATAAATTGGATTTGTTGATCCAGAATTAATGTCATCAACATATAATTGAATAAGTAATATGTCTCCCCTGTGTGTCTAGTTAAACAAAGTTGGGTCAATTCTACCTTTATTAAACCCGTGTTCAATTTAGAAAAAAAGACTGTTTGTATACCATGCACGAGGTGCTTGCTTAAGACGATAGAGCTTCTTTTCAACCTGTTAGACGTGATTTGGAAATTAGAATCATAAACCCTTCAGGTTGGCTAACATAAATTCTTTCTTTCAATACGTACCATTGAGAAAAGCCGTTTTGACATGCATTTGAAAGATAGTGATATTCATATGAGCAGCAAAAGCAATAAACATCCGAACAACCTCAAGACAAGCAACATGAGCAAATGACTCCTCAAAATCAATGCCTTCTTTTTGCTTATAACTTTAGCAACAAGACGAAGATTTGTTTCCGATCCTATAATATTTTCTGCATCACACTTATTCTTCCAAAGCCATTTAGAGCAATAACCATTCTTTTCTTTCTAGTTCATGGAACCAATTCCCAAACTCGAAGTTCCTTTCAAATTGATCAACTTCATCTTGCATGGACTCAATCCATACTCATGATCGGCCATAATTCTTGGATGTTCTTTAGTTCAATAGTGATAACGGTTCTAATGCATTAATGGCAAAACCTCAGAATCGGTATGTAGCCGTTGACGAGTCATAACAGGTTTGGATAGGTCACCAATAACTTGGTCTAGAGGATGATCTTTTGTCTAAATGTGAGTCGAGGGTTGTACTTGATGGAAATTCTTGCAACATTTGATGGTTCAACGATTCATTGTAGATGACTCAATATCCTCAAGATTCAAAGATTTATATTGAACAAAACTGTGTATTACCATTAAAGTTAGCAGATCTTCTTGATGAATTATCGACTTGTAAAGAGATTAGAGAAGTTTGTTCGTCATGATGTTGAGACAAAAGAGGATCCTCATGTGTGTAACATGTGGAGATGTAGAGGCGAGTCTTCTTGACGGATGTCGTTGTGCGCGGAATTGATGGTAGTATCAGAAGATTTCTGCTCAAAATAATCTTCAAACATTGGACCGAACAAATTATCCAAATCCTCTTTTGAAGGAGTATTCATTAAGTTATCTGATGAATTTTGATTATTAAACCGTTGAAGTTTGGGTTCTAAATAATCGTGTTCAGAAGCTATTGATGTAAGCTCATCAAACTTGACATGAATAGTCTCCATAATCCTTTTGGTGCGACGGTTATAGATTCAAAAACCTCTTGATGTTTTCGAATAACCAATAAAAATCCCAATGTCTGCTTTAGGTTTCATTTTCCCAAGATCATCACGGTCATTTGTCAGATAACACAATGAGCCGAACACATGAAAATACTCAACATTTGGCTTTCGTCCACGTAACAGCTCATAAGGTGTTTTATTGTGTCGTGTGTTGATGACTAACCGGTTTTGAGTAAAACATGCTGTAGCAACTGCTTCAGCCCAAAGAAATTTAGGTAACCTTGAAAAAATAAGCATTGTGCGAGTAGCCTCAACTAGAGTATGATTACGTTGTTCTACTACTCCATTTTGCCGAGGTGTGCGAGCAATTAAAAATTGTTGCATAATGCCTAACTTTTCATAATAAGCTTTGAGAGTTGCATTCTTGAATTCAGTGCCATTATCAGTTTGAATCTTGCAAACTTTGGCTTTGTAATTCAATGATCTTGAGAATGAATTTTCTTGGGGAATGGGGGGATCTCTGGATTTTCATCTTTAGAACGAAGAAAATAAACCAAGTGATATCTAGGAAAAATTTCCACTATCACAAGAATTTACTTATTTCATGACCGAAGCTACTCTCATTGGATCCGAACAAAATCCATATGAAGTATATTCATTTGATAATCACTTGGAATCAATTTATGTGATGAGAAGCTTTCTTGCTTTTTCCTCTTTCACAAGCTAAAACAAAGATGATCTTTTTCATATTTTGAACTTGGTAAACCGTTCAAACAAGTAAGTTTTGGTAAGACTCGTTATGGTATAGCAAAAATTATGATTTTCGGAAGTCGTCGAATGCCATAACCATGACTTTGTTGAAGTTGCTTTGGACATTAGACAAATGGGTGAAGAAGCAGCCATGTCTGAAATGGAGATAGTATATAAATTTGAATCGCGTCTGCCTATGAGCAAATAATCTCCTTCCAGATTTTGAACATAACATGTATTAGAACGAAAAGCCACTTCCAAATCTCTATTACAAAATTATCCAACACTAAAGAGATTATGTCAAGACTTCAATTTAATATACCATGAATATAATATCATATCCTGTAAAGATTGTGAAGTTTGTCAATTTTCCAAAGCGAACGGTTCCCATGAACTTTTCAATGAAGTTTCTCAATAGTGAACGATCACCCGTCATATGCTTTGAACAACCACTGTCAACAACCCATAGAACGATCTGGACTACCTGCAACACAAGAAGAACCAACACATGGATAACTGGGTAACTTGACTATCCATCTCTTAACTGAAACTAGTGGTTTCGTATTCGAAGGATTAGTATTAGCATGTGGCTTTGAATTAACAGGTGTCCAAATAACATTTGGTTGTGATTCAAACCATTTTTGCCATACTCTACTGGTCTGAATCTTGTTTAACATGAATGGACTTAACGGTTTATCACGCATGTTACTTTCCTTTTTCTTAAACGCACTAGAAACCTTATCTTTAGCGTTTGATGCACTTGCTTGATCAATCTTAGATTTGGAAGCTACAGAAGTAGTATCTAAAGTCTTAGATTGTGTCGCTTTCTCAGAAAACCTAGTCTTAGGAGCTACAAAAGTAGTTTCAGAAGATTTTGGTATCCTAGAATTAATAGAGAAGGTTCTACGAGCATTCGAACGCACATTTAATTTATGATTAGCAACACATTTATCATGACAAGGAATAAGCACACTTTGCATACAAGAAACACATAACAAAGTTTTCGCTTTAGAAGCGTTTGCAACAGCAACATCAATTACATTCTCCTTGTTTGACACAACATTAGCAAATGTATTATCTGTTTGCTTATTTTTCCTAACATAAACTGCTTCTCTCTTTGCTTCATTCTTAGAGACATCTAAGACACTGGTCTTGACATGTGAATCTCTACTCTTTGGTCTCTTAACACTGGATGTAGCATTCATTCCTGTAGAAGATAACACATTCTTAGACTTGTTTGTTTGTGATTCTTGTTGTTCGACAACTCTGTACATTCCAGGACTAATGACATTTGTGTTTTGACGTGTCCCTGTTTGTTTGGTATGTGAAGTCTGTAAAGTAACTGGTTTTGACTCAACATGGTTCTCTTTTCTTTTTTAAAACAACCGTCTGCTTTTGAAAAGCATTTTTATTTAAAGGTGTGACACAAATAAAAGATTGAGACCCATGTGTTT
>BQNB010149140.1:0-12885 GCA_026074375.1 Tanacetum coccineum | reverse complement strand
CCAGCCCGATCTAGCCCCGATCCACCCCTACTCCACCCCGATATACACCACACCACCTCTGGCCACCTCTCCGCCACCTCGCGCCATCCCACGCAACGCACCACTAACACCATCATGTCATCACCACCGTACGCCATCTCACCACCACGATTAACACCACCATCACATCATCATCATCACCACGATCGCCACCACCTCATCGTCATCATCATTCGAACGTCACCATCATCACCACCATCGAACAGCCACCACCAAGGGTGCGTTTGGCAGTCACCGCCACCACAAGGGTGTATTTGTTTATGTGGTTAACACCACCTAGGATGCGTTTGGTTTTATAAACAGCTTTAGGGTGCGTTGGTTTGACAGTAGCACCATCAAGGGTGCGTTTGGTTGTTCATACCACCCCAATGGCGCGTTTGGTCTTCTTATCACACAAAGGGGTGCGTTTGGTTTGATTATAACAGCACCGAGGGTGCGTTTAGATCTGGGTTTGGTTTTTATTAACACCACAAAAAAGGGTGTGTTTGGGTTTTCAGCACAAGGGTGCGTTTCGTTGTCGATTAAGCACCAAAAGGTGCGTTTGGTTTTCTGTTATGCACCAAAGGGTGCGTTTGGTTTAGTCGAAACAGCACAAGGGTGCGTTTGGTTGTCGATTAAGCACTAAAGGGTGCGTTTGGTTTTCTGTTATGCACCAAAGGGTGCGTTTGGTTTAAGAAAAACAGCATAAGGGTGCGTTTGGTTGGCTGTTTAACACCTTAAGGGTGTGTTTGGGTGAGCAGTTTCGCACTAAGGGTGCGTTTGGTTGTGCAGAAAAGGTATAAGGGTGTGTTTGGGTGAGCAGGAAACGTATAAGGGTGCGTTTGGGCTAACAGCAACTATTAGGGCGTTTGGTTTATATAAATAAACTAATAAATGCATCGTAAGATTTTATAAATTATAAAACGGATCAAATGGTGGTAATGGTTAAATAAATATACTATTTATTATTTTGTTTTTGTGTTTACAACACATGAGATGTGTTTGGTTTTACTCATTTATATTATCTATCTAGTCTCGTTTAGATATATATTGAAACACGAGGGTATTTGCAATGCGGATTTGATTAAAGTGGAAAACGTTGAGTTTTGTAAAAATGGGAAACGTTGTATAAACGAATAGTTCATGCCGAAATTTATAAAAAGTTCTATACTTAATAAATTTCATTATAATTTCTATTATCTTAGAAAAACCGATAAAAGACGAAGTTATATTGCCTTAAGATAGTTAATTTGTAATTATACAATAACCGGATAAACAGACGAAAACTATACTTTTACAAATGGGATAACTATTTTAGCTAAAACCGTCAAGGAAACGAAATACTAAATTATAAAATATTATTTTATAATTCCCGGCTAATAGACAATGTAATAACTTTTGTAAAAGCTTTAAGAATGTCATTTATCTAATTTGTAACTTTAAAACGTGTGTTTACTTTTATGCCAGAACTCTTTATTAAATTAATTGGCGATTTTCCGAACACGTGTCGAATTATGTTGTTTTAATTATTTTTCTTACGTTTCTTATATAATATTTGCAAGGTATTATATACTTTTATTTTGTTTTCATATATAATACATGTCGCGTATTATATACACTTCGTATTATTCTTTTGGTTGTTTGTCTTTGTTATATAACTCCCGATATGAATTATATACTGGTTCATTCTTTCATATGTAATATATACGGAATATATTACACCCTTTGTGTTTACTTTCGATTTATTTTATTTAACCAACCACCAAACTATTACCACTTGAGATCTAAATCTTTTGTCAACGTGTCGCGTTGATGTAACTTCTTAAATTAAGTGGGCATTAGCTAAGATTGTTGCAACTTCTTGATCGTGTCAGCTTCGTCTTCCGTTGTGTCGTGCATATTAGATTGCTATCTGTCTATTGTTCTTCAACATCAAGCGTGAGTTTATAGCCTCAATGTTTTACTTGATTTTACATTATATTTTTGGCAGGTGTCGAGAAAGATGGTGTTTGACAATGCATTTACATGGTTGATTACCAAATTGGCTTTACAATCTCAATTTTCATATACTCACGATGTAGATATCTACTAGTTTCCCGATATTATGGTTACTCTACTTGGAAATTTCTTTCATAATGATTGTGATTAGCTTAAGTTGCATGAGTACTGTTAATTACAACGGAAGGGATATAACAGGCGCGGATTTTATAAGTTAGACTCTATTTGGGAATTGACATTCCCTGTGTCGGGTGACTAGCTTATCATCAGGGATCTCCGAACGTATACCATGTCGGTATCATGATTGGATGGCGACATCCTGCGGGCCCTAGCCTATACTATCCACAGACACATTGAATAATTTTTATTATTGCTTCCGGGTGTTCTTTGGTATGTGGAGCGACAAACTAATATGGGTAACCATTTTTCAGTTGCTTGATAAAGTGGCATACAAAAAAGTCTACGTCGC
Organism: Tanacetum coccineum; assembly: GCA_026074375.1. Lineage (NCBI taxonomy): Eukaryota > Viridiplantae > Streptophyta > Magnoliopsida > Asterales > Asteraceae > Tanacetum > Tanacetum coccineum. The sequence continues at coordinate 10,400 of BQNB010149140.1, read as the reverse complement.
AGTTTCATGAATATTAGGTGTATATAATAATCACAAAAGTGGTGACTTTTGTATTGGATTACTCAATGGGTCATGCATACATTCATAAATATTGGATTTGAACATATATTCATACATTTTATGACTATTTAAGGATTGATTAATGGTCAGGACATGGCTTATCAAATCTTCATTCTTATACTTTTTTAATCATTTTATGATTCGGTTAGTGAGAACAGTAGTACACAAACGTTGTACATATTGGTACGAGTTGACAAAGTAGACATAATATCTTTCATTAGTAATTTACATTTTTACTTAATACTTCCTTATCTTCGCACTCAACTTTATGTTGAACCCTTATGTTTTTGTTGTTTTTTATAGGTGCTATTTGATGCTGGGATTGATTTGATGTGAATTGGAAGTCTTATGTGGCATTAGACGTCAGTGTACCTTGGTGTTATTCTTTAGTTTCAATTGTTTAATGATTGTTGTTTCGCAATTGGCGGAAGTTCAGCGGGGTGGTTTTACATTTTCTTTCCGCTTATTCTTCCATTTTACACTTACACTTACATTACTTTACATAGATTTTTATGGCTGATGCAATTATGGACAAAATGTTATATCAATTCAAGGAAATAATCAACGAGTTTACTTTTCAAACGACACATTTAGAGGTTCGTTTCTTGTATCTTGTGTGTGTGTTAATTTTGAGTAACGCCATCCCGGACATACTACCGCCGCGACACATTTTTTTGGGGTGTTAAATCTTTTTAGCCTTAATTTTTATATATTGATTTCAAATAAAGCCCATGTTTCCATTGAAAGTTCTGCAGGATGGTGTTCTAATTGTTCTCTCACTTTGTTCCACACTAGAAGCTATAGAGATAGCATTTCTATCATTCTGTTGAACTTAGTGTGGTTCAAAAATAGGTTCGAGTAACTCAGTATACTTTTTGGTTAAGTCAGAAAAATATAAATTTAAAACTTGAATCATAAAAATATACACCACACAACGACACACCAATGATCCATCTGAGTCGTAGATGGGAGCTTTGTCAGTCTGAGTACCTGATGTCGATGCTTTTTGCAAATTAGCCATCAAAATGGAGTTTGCATTGACTTCCTTAATCTCTTTAAGATCTCCTGAAGCTGCCATGAAATCAAATTCCTCAGCTTGGAGTTAGATTCCTGCCTCTTCCTTTTGAGCGATCAACAACTGAGTCTGAAGAAAAGCTACATCCCTTTTTCTTGGCTTTGTAGTGTAATTCCTGGCATAGTGACCCAATCCTCTACAGTTGTAACACCATATCTAATTTCCATTGTTCCCATTACCATTACCTTCAGCCCGTGCTACTACAACATTACCATTCCCAATCTGATTCACATTCAGATTAGAAATTCCTGGAACAAAAATAAGCCCATTCTGATTTCCAACATTCTGAATGCCTGAATTCTGAACTGCATTCTGAACAACCTAATTCTCAACATCCTGTATTGCATTATACCCATTCTAATTCCTAAGATTCTGCCCAGCATACTGTCTAAACTAATTTCCATCATTACCTCCAACCATCTGCATATGTCTGTCTTGACCCAAATTCATACCCGGTTGTGCAATCTGCCTATTACGAGGGTTAGATGAAATTCTCTGGTTGTTGTTAGTTGGTGTAAAATAGTTAAGTTTAAATGCTTTAGCTATTAGAATAAGTGACATGTTTATTGCTGTTGTGGGATTAAAAATGTCTTTAGGATTAATCATTGGTTGTTGCATGTAGTTCTGGTTGAATGATAGTTGTGGGTTGTAGTTGTTGTTGGGTGGTGATTGTTGCATATAGGTAATCTGTGATGGTTGATCTTGGTGAAACACTGGATAATTGTAAGGGTTATTAGAATTTGCCATAAGTGCCAGAGGATCATGTGCTCTTGCAAATCGTTCAGCCCTCAGTTGATTTACCTCCACATGATTGTATTTCAAGAAATCATACAACTGCGTAATCTACTTCATGCAAATCCTTTGTTAAGTGAACAATGGTAACATGTCGACTCCATTCTGGTTATAGGTTGTTTAGGAACTTGAGATTGCTTGCAATCTTTTCTGGAAAATGTTTGTTTCTTTTGAAGTCATTTATTAATCTTTTCTGGAAAATGTTTATTTCTGGAAAATGTTTGTTTCTTTGTTTGACAAACCTCAGTGTTCATACACAAACCTCATTATTCAAACTTTTCCAGAAAACCAACTTTTAAATCACTTAAAAACACACTTTTTGACCTTTTTGATCCAAACCTTCTGTACAACTAACTATATCTAGGCTAGATACTTCTTAAAAACACAAACTTTAAGGTTGCGTTTAGTTGGAGAAAAAAATTTCTAGTTTTGTGTTTTTATATTTGTAAAAAAGGAGGAGATTTATTTTCCATAAAACATAGAAAATGCGTTCATGTGAGATTGTTTTCCATTCTCAAGAAAACAAAGGGGGTTACAAAGAAAACAAATAAAATGTGTTTTGTAATTTCCCTTGTTAAGTTAGGAAATGCTTGTTTTGTGTTTTGTAGAGAATTTTGTTGGAAAACAATGATCTGAACGTGATCTCTGTTTTCCTTATTTTCCACAAAACATTTTGTGAAAACAAAGGTGTTTCCTTCCAACTAAATGCACCCTAAGGTTTTTAAACACAAAAAATTTTGTTTTAAGAAAATATTATACGAACAAAAAAAACTTATAAAACCATGGGTTTTGATCTAAAAAATGCACAAAATATTATCACTAAACACTCCTAGGCTCTTGATACCACATGTTAACCTATAACTTTCACATCAAACAAACGAAAATCAAAAGAATCTTAGAGAGAGAAAGAGCTAGAGAGAGAAAGAGTAAGGAAAAATGGAAGGCTTTCATTAGCTAGGAAAAAAGAGAACCAACACCCTCCTAACATGTTTGGAGGGCTGTATTTATACTACAGAGAGTGTGGACTCCTTGTTGGGTCGGTTTGGACTTTCTTTGGGCTGAACCTAATACCAATAGACTTAAAGCCCGACACTTAGGCCCAATTAGCTTAAATGAATTCCCATAAAGTACATTTTTCTATACAAGGCTTGGGATATATTAATGACCATCACTTTACATAAAAACACAGCTAACACATTACCTGTCATAGCATACAAATTACCTTAGGCTTGATAGAGGATCAAACTTCCACCGCTAAGCGTAAGTACTAAAAGTTACTATCACAGAGGTTTTTAAAGGGTTGTTGATAACATCAAATATTTAATACTTTTTGGTGGCAAAATACCCCCTAAAATACCTGCAAATGTCTCACTAACACTCAAAAACGAGATATTTTCTATTGTTTTGTAGTTTTCAGGTGAAATGCAGGAAAGTGACAAGAAACAAGGGAAAATGACTTAAAGTGTAAATTCTGAAGAATGTTACGGCGTAACACTAAAAAATGGTTACGTTGTAACATAAATTAAGCAAGTACGAAGATCAAGGAAGACTTTACGGCGTAACACTATATCTAGTTACGCCGTAACACTATATTTGGAAGGAAATCTTGTCAAAGTTATAGTTACAGCGTAACACCTTATCTAGTTACGCCGTAACCATGAAGATCCAAAAATATGGAATGAAGATCACGTACATATGGAAGTTATACGAAGGTTACAGCGTAACACCATATCTGGTTACGCCGTAACAACTGCTTAATTATGGAATGCCGTGTAAGTTGGTTACGGCGTAACACCTTTATTGGTTACGCCGTAACAGGTACGATAACTATAAATAGAGGCCTCATTCAAGCTATTCCAACATCACTTCCTCCATAGCTAATTGGAGAGGTGACAAAGGCTTCCAACCTTTGAAGAATTCCACCTGGAGTCCAAGGGAGATCACACTTTACTTACTTTTTGTATTTAATCGTTCAAATTACGAATCCTGTAAGAATTATGAGTTTTCAATATATGATTTCTTCTATCTCTTATTGTGTTTCTGTTACCATGAGCGGCTAAGCACTTAAAGTGCTAGCCTAGTTATGAATTTACTTTTGTTGTGATTTTTTCCTGTTAAATTATGGTTTTCATTGTATATCCTTCGTCTATCGTCGTACACCCTGCGGTTTTGGTAGTTCGTACGGGTGGTTTGAATCCTTGCTATTCCCCCATAATAGCTACCATGTCATGGTGGGGATCCAATGTGTACTAGGCGGGATCACTAATCTTTACTGGTGTAGGAATGGAGCGCGGTCACCCACATATCATAAAATCTTTTACACAGGGAACCTTTTCATAGGGGGTTAATAATCTTTTATAAGGGTTTGAGCACTATGAACTAGCAATTACTAGATTCACAGGGACCAATCCCGGATGTGGACCCAGCCGAAGCTTCACTAGCAATTCAAATCCATGGCTGACCACTCTCTGAATTGCCAAGACGACACAACATGCACATGAACTTCCAGTAAGGCAATAGTAGCATGGATTGGTTCTAGTGTTTAGTAAACAAGTTGGACACCTGGGACGAGACATGAATAGGATTAAAGGAAAGTGTTCATGCAATCCAGGTTGGATGCCAAATTTGCAAAGGACCTCACCTCGACAAGGATTGTCCCCTCAACGAGGAAGTTAAAAAAGTGGAAGAGGTCAAATATGGAGAATTTAGACGAACAGCGCCTTTTAACGGAAGTAATGGAGGAAAGTTTCGTGTAGGACCACCTAGATACTACACCAAGATTGATAATCATCCATCATATGGAAAAAAGAGGCAGAGCTTAGAAGAAGTATTAGCTAAGCATCAAGAGGAATCTACACAAAGAAGTACTGAAATGGAGGTGTGGATTAAGAAGCTAGGAACCAAAGTGCCTCGCTTAAAAATTTAGAAACATAGATTGAACAGTTAACTAAGGAAATTCGTTCTGATAAAACCCTTGATTCATCATCAGAACAACTTAAAACAATTACTGTTGATCAGGAAACATTTGGGCTCAACAAACTCCATGGAGTATCTGTCATATCAGATCCTGAAAGTGATACTACTGAAGTTTTACAACACCAACTGCCACATAAAGAGTTAAATCCAAGAAACTTCACACTCCCCTGCATGATCGGTAAATTTAATTTTTGTGCCATGGCTGACTTAGGTGCTAGTATTAATGTAATGCCTAGGAGTATATTTGAACACTTGCATCATACCAATTTAAGGAAAATAGGTATGCTCTGCGAAATGGCAGATATGTCTAAAAAGGCACCTTTAGGAATAGTTGAAAACGTTTTTGTTAACATTGGTAAATTCTTATTCTTTTCAGATTTCGTAATCATTGATAACACCCCTTCTGAAACTACAATTCTAGAGAGACCCTTTTTGGCTACCATCCATGTAGAAATAGATGTCTTCACTGGAAAAATATCTTTAGGAATTAATGAAGATATAATAAGTTTTAACTCAATGAGAAACAATCATAAGTATACGAATCCTAGTGAAAGAATTTTCATGGTTAGACCCTAGTCCCCTGCACAGAGTAATAATTAAATCGATTACGAAGAGTCGGGTAACTGGGACAATAGGTCCCCTAACTTAGATGATCGAGAGCCTAAGAAATAGAAAATTGAATTAGATAAGAATGTTCCTAGAGCACACTTCTGTAGCCCTATAAAACATAATATTAAAGAACAAACCAAAATGTGGCCATCCTGTGATCCCGACAAAACAATGTGTGATGGTAGGGTAGAAATCTGTAGGGTATCTAAAACTAGGAATTTAAGGTTTTGGTACTGCAACTAAGATAATAAGAGAAGAAATATAAAAGGAAAAGGACTATCCTTTCCGGATTTCCTCTTAGCTAAATACGGAAAAAGCCAAACAGATGCCTTGATTTGGGACAGTAGATATGATGAATGGTGTGATATTAGTCCCTCATTCGAAGCATCTTCTCAAGAATCAAATAAACCAAGACCTAGAGATTATACCTTTAGGGAGTGGACTTTGATTAAGGTCGGGCATACTGACATAAGTGAACCTGTGAAAAAAGCACTATTAAAATTATCGTTAATTGATTGTTTCCAAGGTAACTCGGCCTGTGAAAATAATCCCACTCATAGGAGTTTTGATGATTACAAGTGGGAATTTAATTTAGAAATCGATAAGCTATCAGGTGAGTACGAACTTGGAATAGGGAAGAAGGGACACATTCTAGACCACGTATGGGAATATTGTAACCAAGTGCATAATAAAAATTATGAGTGGCACAATTATGAGTTTGAAAATGAAGAATGTGAGGAAATAGGAATTGAGGACAAAGAATATCATCCACCAGAAGTACAAGTAGAGACTTTCGAGGTTAAAAGATACTCATTTAAAGGTGGATAAAGTTTTATCCATGTTACCAAAGACTTGGATAATACTTTACCTCTTGGAAGGAAGAACGGATCTAAGTTTAAGGAAATGATCCGGATGGAAATAGCAAACAACAAAACGTAGCATGAGGATGAGTCTAACTTAAAGACTCGGTAATAAACTAAAGTGCTTGTCGGGAGACAACCCGTCTTTTATTTAATGAATTTCTTTTTCGACTCATAATCATTTGGTAAATTTGCTGAAATTGCAGCAGTTACGTCGTAACCACTACAGTTACGCCGTAACCACTACAGTTACAACGTAACCCATTTCAAGGATACGCCGTAACACCTTAAAAACTTAAAAATTTTACCATTTGATTATGATGTAACCATTATTGTTACGCCGTAACCTCCTTCTGAAATCTTAAAATTTTATGTTTTAAACATGTCTAAAAACCGTGTATACACAAATAAACTTTGTGGGTATGTTCTCTGGAAGCCCTCACGAGACTAAACTCGTCCACTTTGGCCACCAAGTGGTTTAAAAAGCTTGTTGCATATGCTAAATGCAACCATGATTCCTACAAAAGTGAGTTAGGTTTGTATTTCCTGTACACTTCTTGTAGAACGATTTTATGCTTTGGTTTATTTCTGTGATCACAGGGGATAAAGAGCTTGTTAGAAGACAGAGATATTGATTTCCGCCCAATTTTAAATCTTGAAGCAATGCTTAGGGAGTTTCTTGTCTTAATTCTACTCTTTTCTTATTTATTTCATTTCCTTAATGTACAATAGGGACATTGTACAAATCAAGTGGGGGGATGGGAGTAGAATTAATACTTGACGTATGTTTTGCCTTTGATTTTCTAGTTTTCTTTGAAAATTATGCCAATTTTGAAATTTTTTACAATTTTTTCTTAAATAACTAGAATTAATCTTTACCGAATGCACATTACCCTTTATTACTATTTGGTGAGATTTAAGCCTAATATTCCGTTTCCATCATATTACTCAAGAATCCACCAAAATATTAAGTGTGCCGGTAATATTATAGACTTTAGAACTTGGCTTGTACAGCAGGAATAAATAGTTCAAAAAGGCAACACTTAGGAAATCACCCAAATAGCCTATATGTGTGCGTTTATCGACTTGTTACATTGACTTTTCGACCTCCCGTAATAAACCCTTATGTTGCACTCATTATTTGTGCAAGATACCCTTAGATAACCCATGTTAAACCAATCTATGTTTTCAAACCTAATCTAAATGTTTCGTTACACCATTTCACCTTAGCCTACCCTGTAGTCTTTATTTTCTTTGTGTTGAAATCTCTGGCTACTTAAGTCCATGGTTCGGGGGAATGGGAACGAGAATTATACACTTTCGTGGAAGACCAATCAGTTATGATCTATAAAGACCCCCCTGTATCACCACTTTCGACATTGTTTATCTCAAGTGGGGGGATGTACGTGTAATATCGAATGTTGCAGGGGCAATAATTAAAGATATAAACCCCTGTAGCATTTGCATATTTACCATGAAGAAAAGAGGGTGCAACAAAAAGGCCACCCATGTGCTAAAAATGTAAAGATGGTGCAAAATAAAAAATAAAAAAATGGAGCTAGTAGCCCATAATTGCACCAAAACATCTTTGTAAAATGGAGCTAGTAGCCCATTATTACACCAAGTGATACCAATACTTATGAAGAATGGAGCTAGTAGCCCATTATTGAAGATCAGATTTTCAGACTTTGACTCTTGGACCCATGGATGGACAGTAGCTAGTTATGACAACCTTAGATTATTTTAGACTATTTGTTTTGTGTTTTTACATTATCAACCATTAAATGTGTATCCCATGTCTATTCTAACCCTTAATCACCCTTTAAACCACAATACCCTTGTTGCCTTTGAGAATTATTTAGACCCTAATTCTAACTGGTGCAGATTTGTGTACTTTCCAAGCTTATGATAGAATACATGCTATAACTGTGCAATTGAGCGATCACCCCGAAAATGAAACACATAGACTAGTGGAGAGCTGAGTGACTTTTTATCCCCTTTTCATGAGAGTTTTATAAATTCATTTCTTGAAGTTATTCTCGAGAAATCTTTTTATGAAATGTTTTAACAGGTTCTACTTGAGGGCAAGCAGAAGTCAAGTGGGGGGATATTTGATAACATCAAATGCTTAATACTTTTTGGTGGCAAAATACTCCCTAAAATACCTGCAAATGTCTTACTAACACTTGAAAATGAGATATTTTCTATTGTTTTATAGTTTTCAGGTGAAATACAATAAAGTGACAAGAAACAAAGGAAAAATGACTTAAAGTGTAAATTCTGAAGAATGTTACGGCGTAACACCAAAAATGGTTATGCCGTAACATAAATTAAGCAAGTACGAAGATCAAGACTTTACGGCGTAACACTATATCTAGTTATGTCGTAACCTTATATTTAGAAGGAAATCTCATCAAAATTATAGTTATGACGTAACACCTTATCCAGTTACGGCGTAACCATATATAGAATGAAGATCACGTACAAATTAGAAGTTATATGAAGGTTACGACGTAACACTATATCTGGTTACGCCGTAACAGTTGCTTAATTATGGAATGCCGTGTAAGTTGGTTACGGCGTAACACCTTTATTGGTTACGCCATAACAGGTACGATAACTATAAATAGAGGCCTCATTCAAGCTATTCCATCATCATTTCCTCCACAACCAATTGGAGAGGCGACAAAGGATTCCAACCTTCAAAGAATTCCACCTAGAGTCCAAGGGAGATCACACTTTACTTACTTTTTGTATTTAATCGTTCAAATTATGAATCCTGTAAGAATTATGAGTTTTTAATATATGATTTATTTTATCTCTTACTGTGTTTCCATTACCATGAGCGGCTAAGCACTTAAAGTGCTAGCCTAGTTATGAATTCACTTTTGTTTTGATTGTTTCCTCCTGAATTATGGTTTCATTACATATTCCTTGACTATCGTGTAACCCTGGGTTTTGGTAGTACGGGTGGTTTGGACCTATCTTGCCCCATTAATAGATTACCTTGTCATGATGGGATCCATTGGGTATTAGGGAGGATGTCTAACTCTTTACCTGGTGTAGGAACTGACCGGTCACTACACAAATCACTCGATACTTAAAAAGCACAGGGACTCTTTCAGAGGGGGTTAATAATCTTAATAGGTTATTCGATATGTTTTGGGAATAGTTAGGATTAATCACTACAACATGGATAGCCTACCTCCCAGATGATTTGAGACTAATTTGGAATCGCAGGAAGTATAGGATAGACTGTATATGCACATTCGAGTCTATCGACCTTAGAAACCAGTAATGAAACCATAGTTTGACATTCAACAGGAAATTGTCTTCATAACAATAGTAATGAAGTAACTAGGTTAGCACATTTTCTCTCTTGATATCTCATATCCTTTTAATTTTAGTTATTTATTTTATTGTATTATTTTTCTATTTCTTTCAATTAAAATTAAAAAACATTTTCAAAACGTGACATTTCTAGTTAAAACTAATTACAACTTAGCTCTTGGGACAACCTCGGATTTCCCATTCTATACTACCTATGATCGGGTTCTTTTCCTGTTAGTGCGTTGTTAGGTAGATTGAGGTTTATAAATTTAAAACTTGGTAAAAATATATTTTAAAAGAAAATACACATCAATCAATCTATTCAAAATGATGAAATTTTAAAGGATGATCATTCTGTGTCACACCCTACCAAGGTGGAAACACAAGGCGTAACGTCATGGATATCATCACAACATAATGGTGTCAACAATAGAGAAACACTAAATGCACAACTAAGTAATAAAGACACAATGTGTCATGACAATACCGAAAACCAAAAGAACGACATCTTGTATTAATGAAAGAGAGTCTCACCAATACAAGAACAATATCTCACGATCCTAATAGAATCAAATAACATTCAACAAAATCCATGCAATAAACAAAAACAAACTCAAGAGCGAACTCCAATGCAATCCTAGCAGTCGCTTTAGCCACTTCTCTTAACCTCAATATTCTCATGAAGCTCACCTGAAAAT
>BQNB010149138.1:0-12602 GCA_026074375.1 Tanacetum coccineum | reverse complement strand
TCTGAGGGTGAAAAGAGGAAAGGTGAAGGAGATCGTGGTGGTTGTGGTGATAACCGACGCGATTACAATCGTCGGAAAAACCAAAGAAGGGCTAATGCTAGAGCTATGACCAATGTTGCACCAAATGACAATGAAGTTTGTCCACGGTGCAAGAATAAGAAGCATGCTGGGGCACAAGACTGCTGCTTGTTGGAGCCTCGACAGAAAGGATGTGACTTGTTTTAAATGCAATGAAAAGGGTCACCGAAAGCGAGATTGCCCTAAGTTGAAAAAGAATGAACAAGGTGGAAATAACCGTGGAGCTGTTTACAAGTTGGGAGCTGTGGATGCTCAGCAAGATCCGAAAGTCGTTACTGGTACATTCTTACTCAATAATCGATATGCTACTGCTTTATTTGATTCGGGTGCCGATAAAAGTTTTGTGTCTATAAATTTTAGTACCCTTATTGATATTGAACCAGTTGAGTTAGATACTTGCTATGATGTCGAATTGGCCGATGGAAAAGTAGTAAGTACCAATAATGTATTAATAGGATGTACACTTAACCTTTTAAACCGTTCTTTTCCAATCGATTTAATGGTAATAGAACTAGGAAGTTTTGATGTCATTATTGGGATGGATTGGTTATCACGATATGATGCCGCTATTTTGTGTGGAGAGAAAAAGGTTAGAATTCCCCTGGAGGGTAAGACGTTGGTTATCGAAGGCAATAGAAATAATTCCCGATTGAAGATTGTTTCTTGCATTAAGGCTCGAAAGTATATCGAGAAGGGTTGTGAGCTATTCTTAGCTCAAGTAACTGAACAAGAATTGAAGGAGAAGCGATTAGAAGACGTTCCAGTTATCCGAGATTTTCCCGAGGTATTTCCCGATGAATTACCTGGACTTCCGCCACCCAGGCAAGTTGAATTCCGTATTGATCTTATTCCCGGTGCTGCACCTGTGGCGCGTGCGCCATATCGTTTAGCACCATCCGAAATGAAGGAGTTGTCCAAGCAACTGCAAGAGTTGTCGGAGAAAGGTTTTATTCGACCGAGCTCGTCACCGTGGGGAGCTCCGGTCTTGTTCGTGAAGAAGAAGGATGGATCGTTCCGAATGTGCATTGATTACCGAGAACTGAACAAGTTGACGATCAAGAATCGATATCCATTACCGAGGATTGATGACTTATTTGATCAGCTGCAAGGTTCTAGTGTTTATTCGAAGATTGATTTACGGTCTGGTTATCATCAACTTCGTATCCGCGAGGAAGACATTCCAATTACAGCGTTTAGAACTCGTTATGGACATTATGAGTTTCAAGTAATGCCTTTTGGACTGACTAATGCACCTGCAGTATTCATGGATTTGATGAATCGCGTGTGCAAGCCGTATCTTGATAAGTTCGTGATTGTATTCATTGATGACATTCTGATTTATTCCAAAAATAAAGAAGAACATGGTGAACATTTGAAGACTATCTTGAATTTGCTAAGGAGCGTCAAGGAGCGAAAAGTTTAACGCTAAGTTTTATGAAAATGTGATATTTTTGGCTTTATTTCTGTGCAAATTGCCTTGGCCTGGTAATTGATATAGAGGAGTTCCATGTAGATCCTGTCGAAGATCGAAACCAAAAAAAATTAGGGTTCACCGACTACACCAACAAAGACGGAATTTTTAGGTTTGGCAGGTTATAAAATCGAAGGGTTTATTATAGATTTACCCTCCCCCTCTAATATCCTAAACCATTAACTAAACTCAACATCAGAAAAAAAAGCCGTGTGGGACTTGTAAAATTGCAGGGTGACTGCGAAGAGTGAGGCATTTCAAACATTGAAGCAGGGAAATAATGAGTGCGCACAATATTATCACTACCCGAGGGAAAGCGAAAGAACTTTGTTTGTGTATTTGTGATTGCATCCCTTAAAGGATTTGGAGCTGTTTTGATGCAATGACAAGAAAATGTATTGCGTAAAACGCCTCTAGGCAACTTAGAAACGAATGAAGAAAACTATAACGACCGCCATGACATGTGAATATGGGAGCGGTGGGTTTTTGCCTCATATTCGACTATGGAAGACATTATTTGATTACGGCAACTAATTGTAACTATCACCGATCACAAAAGCTCTCAATATAATTTTTTTTTGGAAACCAAAAAGGAGCTAAATATGAGGCAGCATTAGATGGATGAACTTCACTTACATTCTGAGTGATTACGATTGTGTTATTCGTTATCACCCAGGAAAGGCGAATGTTGATCGCTGATGCATTGAGCAGGAAGGATAAAGAACCGATTCGAGTGCGTGCTATAGTGTGGACGGTAAATAACAATTTACACCTACCCGAGTACAAATTTGAAATGCAACAAGTATTGAAGCGTGCAATGGAGGGAAAATAATGGTGCCGGTAGAGTGATTTCTTGGCACGGGAAGCCAAATTGAAAGTTAAGATCTGATGGTACAAAATCTCTGAAAGGATGAGTATGGTTACCATTATTTGGAGGATTAAGAGGTCTAATCATGTTGGAATATCATAAATCAAAATATTATTCCATTCAGTCCCTGGGTTAGATAACTTGTACCATGATATGAAGAAAGTTATACTAGGTAGGCCGAATATTGAAAGCTGACATTTGCGTACAATAAGTCAGTAAGTACTTGACATGTGCTAAAGTCAAGGCTGAACACCAACAACCGTCAAGATTACTTCAGCAACCAGAAATTCTTGTTTGGAAACGGGAGAGAATTACAATGGATTTCATTTCAAAGCTTCCAAGAACACCATCTTGATATATACAATTGGGTCCCATTGTGACCGATTTGAACTAAATCATCTCTATCACTTTTATTCCGATGAATAGATAATATAAAAATAGCGAGCTTACTCGATTGTATTTGAAGGAGATTGTTTGTAGGCACAGGGTGCTCGTGTCAATTATTTTGGACCGAGGCCCTCATTTCGCATCAAGGTTTTGGAGATCTCTTCAAAAGTCATTGGGGACAAATTTAGATATGAGCACTGCTTACCATCCTAAAACTGATGGTCAAAGTAAAATAATGATACAGACATTGGAAGACGTGTTGCGTGCTTGCGTGATTGACTTTGGTAGTGGCTGGGATAAGCACTTACCTTTGGCTGAATTCTCATACAGTAATAGTTATTACGCCAGTATTAAAGCCGCACCTTTCGAAGCTCTATATGCGAAGAAAATGTAGATCGCTTGTATGTTGGAGTGAGGTTGGAGATACCCAACTCACGAGACCAAAAATGATTCGCGAAACGACAAAGATGATTGTGCAAATCAAGAACCGATTATTGGCTGCTCGTAGTAGATAGAAAAGGTATGCGGATGTGAGACGTAACCCTTTGGAGTTCGAAGTGGGTGACAAAGTTATACTGAAAGTATCACCGTGAAAAGGTGTTGTGTCGATAAGGAAAACCGAAGGGAAATAAGTCCCGTATATTAGACCATTCAAGAATTTATTAAGTATGGTCTGGTGCATAAAACTGGAATTACCCCGAGAGCTTCAAGGAATACACAATACATTCCATGTTTCAAACTTGAAGAAATGTTTATCGGATGAAGATCTTATTATTCCTCTTGACGAAGTAAGAATCGACGAGAAGTTGCATTTCAACGAAGAATCTATCGAAATCATTGATAGGGAAGTAAAGCAACTTAAGCAAAGTCAGATCCTAATAGTCAAAGTTTGGAATTCGAGTCGTGGACCGGAATATACTTGGGAAAGGGAGGATCAAATGTGGAAGAAATACCCTCACCTCTTTGATTATAAAACAATAAAGCGGCAACAAGATTGAATTGATCTTCCAGGGACGAAGACCTTTTAAGGGGGAAATGCGTGATTAACCCCCGTCAAATTATTAGGTTGTTTATTTTAATCTCCAGTATATAAGTATATTTTTTCATTTTTATTGAATGAAATAAGAACTCACGACTAACCGGGAAAATAGGGCTTACATTGTAATTTACGTGACGTTTAACAAAGAACCGACGAAATTCTACGTTAAGCATCGACAGCTTATAATTATCCAACTGTCATAGAAATAATTTTTTATAACATTCGTTTTTTATTTTTTTTTTTGTACTGTTTACGCGCATTTTTTGGTATTTTTCGTAAAACCTTTACGTATCTTACCTTTTTAAATATCAAGACTTTGATAATACCACTATTTTACATTTGTGGTTACTAGTTTTTTTAAACTCATCCCACTAAAAACACACCCCATAGGGGCGGACATCACAAAGTGGGAGCTGTCCACTTTGTGATTCAACCTCACCACTTATGCCAACACTTGACAATGACACTTTAAGCATATATAAGCCTATTTTGACCCAACTAACACACACACCATCATTTTATAACTCAAAACCAGAAAATTACTCTCTTCCTCTCCATCTTGACGCCACCATAACACACATTTTATAATTTTTGAAGATCAAGTAAAGAAGAACACTAGTGAATATGACTACCTAGTGTAATCCTTATACATTGGAAGATATTAAAAAGGGTTTTCAAGGAAGGTTTTGTACACTTTGGGGCTGAAGTTACAAGGGTTTTTATAAAGTCATTTGGGTAAATAAAATGATGATCAAGAGTATTTGGGGTGAAGATTAAGTTTGGAGTTGAAGCCCTTATACACAAAGCCTGGTTCTTATTTGATCATTTGATCATTGTCTACACTTTTCTTGTGGTAAAATTTAATGAGTCTTGTTTAAGTTTTATTTTGATTTCCAAATGTATATGTATATGTATATGTATGATGTATGATGATCAAGGAATAAAAGTGTTAATGCATGCACAGATCTAGGTTAGATCTAACAAGAATGACCACTAAAACTAGTGAGAAAAGTATAAAATTTATAGGCTGTAATGAACAGTAAATTCCATAATTATTAGAAGGTTTGAGGTTGGATTTGATATCATGAGGTCATAGATAATTCTCTTATGAACATTTGGCAATTTGGATCACTTCTAGAGGATAAGTAATGAAAGAGTTATTATCAAAACAATAAAACTAGTCAATTCTGGACATGCTGTACAGATTGTGTAAAAATCACATTTACGAACTGAACCACTTAAAAAGTGAAAACGATAGGTTGTAGCTAAAGTCATGTAGATTCTGAATCAATTGGATAGTCAACCATCTCTTTACGGTTTATAAATGGCGTTAAAAATAGTAAAAGTGAAATTTCAGTCCGAAATTGTAACATGACCTTTATGTATAAAAGTAACCCTAAGTATATGTATGACTAAAAGATGAACAAAAGGGGGTTTACATCTGTAAAGTGGACTTAAATATGAAGCTAAGCATATAAATATATAAATTATACTATTTATGGTTTATAAATTACAACAATTTCCTTAACACGAAAGTATATAAAATTTTCTAAAAACCCGAACACTATATTATGTAAAATGGTTTTATGACTAAAACTCAAGGTGGTAGGACCCACTTATTGGGAGTTTTAAAAGGCTAATAAACTGATAATAAAAGTATCCAGATCCCGAGAACCCGAAAACTTATAATAAAAGTTGTATACTAGCTAAAATGGACCCGTAAGGCCTTATTGGACCACTAGGCCCAATGAGACAAAAGGAACTATATGGACTTAACATTAGGCCCAACCCACTTGGACACTATAAATGGGCTAAGACCTGGTCTTAAAATGATATTATCCATAAAAGAGTTTAATGGACTTGGTTAACGGGCTTTTGGGCTAATATGGACAATACTAGTTGAAATGGCTAAAAGTGGCAAATTAAAAACACGTAAAAGCTTAAGTTTAAAATACTTACATCATATAAACTTGATCATCATGTTAACTACATGTATACATATATATTTACTATATTTATGAGTCTCGGTTAATTATTACCAGACAAAAGAACCTAAGACCTGATCCTACTTGTAATGCGGTGGTCTTGGTTGATCACTTGCCATACTCTCGATGTACTTATTCATATTCCATCACTTATCTCTTCCGACATCACAAGTGAGTTCATAAGCCTCAGGCATTTTAATACTTTAATTATGATTTTTATAAACCCGCGAGGGGGGCTAAGTGCTTGTTTTTAAAAATAGAACACAAGGGACCCGAATGGTAAGCTAGTATTCTTGTATTATAATAATTAAACATTAACAAATCGCTAGATAAAAGACCTGCGGAAATCACGAATTGTTAACTACCGGGATAAAGGTAGACGCTTATACATGAAATAGTTACTATTTGGAGGTTGCCACCACTGTCCAGATCCGAGATGACATAGCTATCGTCATGGTTGTTGAGAAAAATGACACACGGATGCATAGTATAGAAAGAGAGTAAATGAATGCACTCATAGCGAGGGGTGTATAGTGGGCATTCTTTTTAGATGGTAACGTTCAATGTCATGAGACTTATAATAATCCCCCTATAACTTTGTGTCTTGACCACGATCAGTTATGTCTTGATGATTTTTAGAAATGAATACATGTTGTTCGGAATTTATATATATTTATATATATATATATATATATATATATATATATATATATATATATATAAAATATATATATATATATATATATATCTATATATATATATATTATATATTATAAAACTCTATTGAAGTCACTCAACATTATGTTGACTTTTTAGCATAATTTATCTCAGGTCCTTATAAGATAATTCGGTTGATTGAAGATTTCCGGAGAAGCTAATGAAATAAATATTTTGAAGGCCCATTTAAAGAAAATCATTCGAAGAAAATATTTGAAAATGATGTATTGATTATGAAAATATTTGGGACCTATGTTGTGAAACCTTTATTTCGAATAATTATATTTAAAAACGTCTCTTTTCGAGTCGTTTTCTTTGCTTGAGTTATTGTATTAAGACGTAGCACCCCAAATGACCCTTCCGCTGATATGTGAAAAATGGGGGTGTTATAGTTGTGTTACAAGAATATACACTACATATTATTTGTTTGATTATGATATAATAACATTGACAAAAATAATAATCTTAGAAAATCATATTTGCTTAAGATTAAAATATGTCATGTTTTAATCATTTATTATTTATGAATCACAAACTTAATAAAGATAAATAATCTTAATGAGATTCATTTCACAAGATATGTTATGGAGCATTCTTAAATCAAACACATCTATTAAATCAAGCAATATGCCATCAAAACCAAACAACCGGTAAATCTTGAACAAAAGATTAAAACTTTTTGATTATGATTTTCCTAAAGAAAACATTCAACATACTCTCTATTAATAATTGTGTGTAAAATATATCATCTAGATTTACCGTCATAAAAACATGGTGTTAGAGTCACATTAGGCCAAGTATTAGTGAGCCAAGCAAACTTCATATTTGGTACTCTTCGATAGGTAAATTTTGGAACTCAATTTCTTCTAAAATGAGAATAAATATTGGAGAACCTATTGTACTAGAAATTCAATTTAACCTAACAGTTGAATTGCTTCTATGTGAGAAGTTGGGTGAGGGTAACCCGTAAAATGTTCATGTATATGCCTAATTGAGCCCATACAGATTAATAGTCTCATATTTAATTCTTCAACTGTGAATAATGGATCTTCCTAAATATACGCTACAGATTTAGTTAACATCTATAAACTTTTGTCTTAGAAATTTTCTTCCTATATTTATGGCATCTCAACATATGTTTTAATATCAAAGAAGTTTACTTGCTCCTATGGTATCATGAAAAATATGCCTACATTGTTATCTTGATGATCATCGATTATTTGCTTGGTTATTAAATGCATGTTTATTGTAAAGGTTTTTGTCTTTCTCAAATAATTCAAATATAATATATCTTAGTATATATAAATAATACATACTCTTAAATGCTAAATGTTAATATGTTTTATATGATGTTTGCGTTTAAAATAATCATGATTCTTACGTGACGCTTTACATGACTTACGTGTTAATTGTGCATTAGTTACTACTATATTTGATTTGGTGCAGAAAGGATTAATATGCCTATCACGAATAAAACTTTTTTTTTACGTCATATAGTCTTACAACAATTAATTTCTTTGTTTTAGTTGTGTTGATAACATGCACAAATATTCTACATGCTTAACACTAATAATTTTATTTTATGCATCTACGTATATAATTCTTGACATAAGAATTTATACCTTGAATTACATGTGAAGCCATAAAAGTGTCACACATCCTGAGATAGGTTCCATAATAGTCTCAAAATGGATCTTTAATATCCAAAGATCTCCATGCTACACATCTTTCTTATTCATAATCTCTGGTTCCTACCAAACAATTCACACTCTACTAATTGGTCCAAGGGATATATTATACAATCCAATACAACTCTAAGGTAGGTTTGACAACTTAATATCTTGTCCAAAATGTTTAAGTGTTTTAAATTACGAAATGCAAAATTAAAATGTCACTCCATTGATCATGTCAAATTTTGTTTCATTTCACCAAACACTTTAATCATACCTCCTATTAGTATAATAGATGTCAAATACCTTTCCCGCCACTTTATTCTGCTACCATCCATAGATCAACCATCATACCTCGACTTGGATTTCCTTTAAAACATTCGCAATACACAAGAAAGAGCTACATAACTTTGTAGATGAGTTATCATTGTAGCTACGGCTCATTCGTCTAGTTATTGTCAAGCTCATCGCATAATCTATCATTTGTTTTTTATTTATTTTTCTCCTTTATGTCTAGGATGAGCATAAATTATATGGGAAGGGAAAAACACACTCACATCACATATATCTTCTTCTATCTTCTACTGCGTTACTCTCAAAACCTCATAACAAAAAAAAAAAAACTATTCACCAACATCTTGTTAGTGATAAATATGTTCTAGTACATCCTCAAACCATACACCAGAGAACCTACCAAAGTGAAAATTGAAAAACCGAGTCCTCTTTTGTGAGTACCAATATCGAGTCATAAAACCTAGTTATCTTCAATCTTCACAAGAATATTCAACCACGTAACCATTTGCTTACATATAAAATTAAGTGAGTTACCACCACAACCGATCCATGAAGTATGAACCATTCTTCATGAGACACTAACCTATGACCATCCTTTGTTCCGCTCCTTGAATTAAAGGGCAATCATCATATCCATACACTCATAAACATGTTAGCCTATGTAGTCAAAAGTCAAGTGAATTTCGTAATGAAATGTGTCTTATCCACTTACTACTAAGTGAAGAACACAATGAAGACATTCAAGCATCAAGTGTTATTGAGTCATCACAATGTTGTGAACTTTAATTTAATTTTTTTATTAATATCCACTTACTACTAAGTGAAGAACACAACAAAGACAATCAAGCTTCAAGTGTTATCGAGAAGCAACACAATTGTTGTGTCCTTTTATTTTATTTCCACTTAATAGAAAGCGAAGAACCACAGGAAGATATTAAACTTCAAGTGTTTAATGAGTCATCACAATCTCGTTTCTAATTATTTTTATTTCCCACATTATAGCAAGTATCAGAACAAGAAAAGATAACAAAGAAGATATTCAAGCTTCAAGTGTTTGTTGAGATCACCATAATGGTCAGAGTATTTTTATTTTTTATTTTCACTTTCTAGCAATGAAGAACACAAAAGAAGATATTTTAAGCTACAAGGTGTTGCAGTAGTAGTCGCACCCAAAATAGGCAAACATGAAAAGTACTACCACCTCATTTCACATATCCACCTTCAAAACACCCAACAAAATTCATAGAATTCACAAATCATCCACACGTTGTCAAACGATATATTAATCTTAAACCCGGATTTGTCCAACCTTTTGTCATCACCTTACTTCCATTCACGCTCCATCCTCCTTCGATCATTTTTTAACGTTTTAAAGAACGATCATATTCATTGAATTATAACTCTTTTAGAGTATATCATTTTTGGCAACAGTCACGCCAATAAAATCGGAAAAAACATATCTCTTAATTTAAATGTTTCACTTTAGGGCATTTTAGCGGACCATATCATCCTATCGTCAACATTAAGTTATGACATAGAATCTACTACTAGATTATCCTTAAACACCCCAATCATGAAAAGCATACATGCTTAACAAAGAAACCTTAATTAGGAATCTCTTAATACAACCCTTGATGAAAGTATATCCGAATTCAAATCATTATCTTTGTAAGATGATGATATTTTCATTATATTAGTGTGTCAATCAATAAACGAATTTTGTTTCCTATTTTAAAAGTAAAGTTGTACTTACCAAAACCGAAAGGGCCTTTAGGGGTGTTGGTCGAGTCGTTTATGCCCTAAAGGGATCATGTTGTCGGTCGAAGATCTTATTATCTTATCATTGGTTCCTAAACATTTCCATGTCTTAAGTATTCATCATTTTTTTATTATTTAGGTTGTTGTCTTTAGTGCCACACTTTAGAGTGTATATACCTAAAACATACATGATTTATTCCCCCCTAAGTGTCTTGCATATATATCTATCATCATCATTATATATATGTGTATTTTTCTACTAACTTTGTTTTGTAGCACTTTTCCGTTACTCGATTTCTTGGTGCCTCAATCAAGAGGGAGCATACACCAAGGGGGAGCATTTGCAAATGTCCAAGCCATTACGTTTGCTTGTTTATTAAAGTCGGTACTTTACCAAAGGGTGTTGGTTGAGTCTTAGCCTTTAAGCATGTGTCGGTCGAATCTTATCATTAGTTCCTAAACATATATCCTGAATTAAGCATTCATCATTATTTTATATATATAGGGAGTTGTTGTCTTTAAAAGTGCCACACTAGTTAGAGTGCATATACCTAAAACATAACATGAATTGTTCCCCACTAAGCGTCTTTGCATTATATCTATCTCATCATAATAATATGTGCATTTCTATACTAACTTTGTTTTGTAGCACTTTTCCGTTACTGTATTTCTTGTTGCCCCAATCAAGGGGGAGCATACACCAAGGGGGAGCATTTGCAAATGTCTAAGTCATTACGTTTGCAACCATTTAAGACATCTACATATTTATGGATATGTGTATTTCATTACTATATATATTTATTTGTTGCACGAAACTAACCATTGATGTAGGTTAAGAGTTTGCAACTAATTTGATCCATGGATCCCCTTGAGTCAATGTTTAAGGGATGTGATTGTTTAAAAGGGATTGATAGAATCAAGACTTCACTTAGGATGATGCAAGCTCGCCTCTTTGATTGAAGAGTTGAAGTGTAGTAAAAGTCTCGTCTAGGAGTCTACCTTTTTGTTTTGATAAAAGGGGGAGAAGAAGTGTAAACAAGTAACTTATAAATTTTACTATGAGTTATAGTTTGAATATTTTGTC
Source organism: Tanacetum coccineum (assembly GCA_026074375.1). Classification (NCBI taxonomy): domain Eukaryota; kingdom Viridiplantae; phylum Streptophyta; class Magnoliopsida; order Asterales; family Asteraceae; genus Tanacetum; species Tanacetum coccineum. The sequence goes on along the minus strand of BQNB010149138.1, from coordinate 1,251 downwards.
ATCATCAAAAAGGGGGAGATTGTTGGTAGAAATATTACATTATGATATTTAATCTATACATTCTCTTCATGTTTTGTTGATGACAAACATGTAACTTATAACACATAACGTAAAGTGCTTAAGTTACTCGTAATCACAAATCATCAATTCATACGTCAACAATCCAAATTCTGACGTCTCAAGTTTTCTTGGAACACAAATTTAAGGTTTCGTCATACCGACGTAAATCACTAAAGGTATGAACAAACAAACTTTAATTTGTTGAATGATCAAAGAATTTTTTTTTTTCCAAACCTTACATTTTTTTTAAAATGGGACAAACATTTTAAAAAAACATATACAAAACATTTTTGTATTTATAAGAAATGTTTTATTCAAAATAAATATTTTGATTTCAAATTTTCTACCCAAAAACGGCGAGAAAGTTCCAGAAAAACCTTCCCCACAAAAGGACGAAAAAGAGAGCGTCTGAAAAATGGGCGGCCCCCTTAATTAATTAAGAGGACCGGCCATAATTAAAGGGACCGCCCTTGTATAATTAAGAGGACCGCCCAAATAAAAATTTATTATTTTTTCTTATAAATAGTGGATTGTTTCCACAGATTTTCTCACCTCTTTGCACACAGTTTTCTCTGATCAAAAACCTCCTTTCAAACCCTTTCCTTTGATCACTTAACTTATTATAAGTTTGTTTAAAATTTGATCCAATCATCTATCCATTCAAGTGCAAGAGAAGAACCTTCGTTATCATTAAGATACAAAGTTATGTAGGTTAGTTAGTGCATTCGTGACATGTCTTACATTCACAATGTATAACTCCTCTCACTCCTCTACAAGCTTGCAAGTCAAGGACACACACATAATTATTACCAAAGAGTATTTATGCAACATATAAGCACTTATGAATGCAAAAGAAATTTAATTGCAAAGAAAATGATGGAGTTTTTGACCAACTAATGGTGTTTTAAAAACTTAATATTGCATGGTTTTTGGAGAAGTATTTCCTATTTTATGGTGTTTCATATGTACTTTTAAATATCATGTATCCGTTGTTCACAGTTTGAATTTTTTCAACTCTTATCAATTTTAATGGAAGGGTCTTTTTTACTAAAAGAATCAATTAAATATTTCTCTTAATATTGATTTTAATTATAAAGCATATTTTTTGCGCATTTCGTCTTCATTGTGTACATTTCGTCTTTATTGTACATTTCGTATTCATTTCTCGTATCAACTAATAACTTGGCAACA
>BQNB010149137.1:0-16208 GCA_026074375.1 Tanacetum coccineum | reverse complement strand
GTCTTGACTCATCCGTAATAACGTCTCATACTCTCATGTACATAAATAACATCTCGACTCATCCGTATATCATACAAGTAGCTGAGCACGTTCTTTAAAAATACATATTGAATGCTCTGAGCTAGAATTTACGCACATGCACGTGTAAAATAATAAAGATAATATATTATTGAATTTTGTTTTTGTGCCACTACATAATGAGATATCATCTCTATTTGTAATGAAACATAACTTGTAGATTAAGATAACTAACCCTAAGCCAAATGGACCCAAGCCCACAATCGGGTTTGGTTCATAATCTAATCGTCTAACACTTCCCCGCAGTTTGAATGTCGGTCTTCCGGACGGACAAACTGGAATGAATGTTGAAAGCCGTTTCTTCTTTTCCACATCTTTTTTTGTTTGTTTAAGCGGAAGCATAATTGTATTTGGCGGCATAGTTGTTTAATTGATTGCGACAAACCGAGCCGGGCCGCGAACCGACCGAAACCAAACGACCATTTTCGGTTCGGTTTTCAGTTTTGTATATTTATGGTTTTCGGTTTCGGTTTTGTCGGTTTAGTTCGGGTTAAAACCAAGAAAATTGCACCTAAACTATGTATTCGGTTTGGTTTTTGTCAGTTCGGTTTCCGTTTTGGTTTTTCTCGATAAACTTCAGTTCAGTTTCGGTTCATGTTTTCCCTCAAACTCGGTTTTTGGTTCATGTTTTACTTAATTGTTTATAAATGCTCTGGTAAGAAGTTAACTTACTAATGTATTACTAACAAAATCACATGCAGTAAAATAACGAACCACAAACTTCAATCGCATCTTGAAACCCCAATCCAAAATCACCAACAAACTTCAATCGCATCTTGAAACATCATATTCATATGTTTTTTTGAGCAAGCATCATATTCATATGTAAAACAGAGGAACATAACACTTTAACCATAAAGTGATAACACTTCATTTTCATTGATTATCCATAAAGTGATATTCCCAATCTCTACTCAACTGAACAATTAGCACTTTCCATATGCATTTTTTCTTTCGCCTTGTTAAGATCTTTTTTACTGCTCCTCAATGCAATCAGACATAAATCAAAACAAAAACCAAAAGTATTTCATCGAAATAAACCATTCATTATAAAAAAAACACATTAGATTGCCAATCCAAAAGCAAAGAAAATCTAAATAGGAATTCCTATAGCCTTACACAACGAGCAAACATTTTTACATAACAACCAAATCTTAATGCAATTCACGTGGAATTAATGACTACAATGCAATATCCCAAGCTCTTCACCTTCTTTGTATTTTTCTAAACAAACCGCATAACTACCTTCCATCTTGCAAAGCAATTCACACACATGCAGCTTCTTTGATATAGTTACTTCAAACAAATGCTTAGCATCTTCTAAAAAAACTCTCAAGTCATTTAATTCTTGTTCTTCAAGTAGGAAATCATGTTCGATGTACCTATCAACTAACAAACATCTTAAAGCAATGGGCATATTACTCATATTTTGTAAAAACTTCATTTCTTCAAAGTCACCCTAATTACGATCTATACGGTGTATAACTCAGTACAAGTATAAAATAATAAATTCCCATTGAGGTAACTAGAAACGTAAAGAAACGATGACTCATTTTTATAAACAAAGAGGTTGTTAAAAAAAGTAATCCAAATAAACTGTCAAGAGAGGATTAAGAAAAAGTGATACTTGTTGGAGCTTTCGAACAAGACGATCCAAATGAACAAGATGATCTAAATAAACTGTTGAGTGACTGTGTTCTCAAAAAAAAGTTGGGATGAAAAAGAAAGTAAATGAAAAGGGAGTAGAGTAAACTGGAGGAAGAAAAGCTATTGAGTAGTATTTAAATGTTCTCCTGTTAGTACTAGTGAAATTCAACAGGATAGCAAAAATGTGCCAAATTTTTGAGTGTCACTGTATATTATAAAAATACTTGTCACAAATAATTTTAAACATTAATGTGTCATTAACAAATAATAAGTAATGATTTCCATATAATTATATGTTTAAACTGATGAGTCATGTGATATTGAGTATGGTGGCGACGTTAAACGGATGAGTCGATGTGATATTGATATAGATTGTATGTTAAACGGATGAGTATATGTGATATTGATACACATGAGACATTAAACGGGTGAGTCGATGTAATATACATGAGACGTTAAATGGGGAAGTCGATGTAATATTAATAAACATGAGACGTTTAACGGGTGAGTTGAGGTGGTATTGATTTACATAAGATGTTTAACTGGTGAGTCGAGGTGGTATTGATACACATGAGACGTTAAACGGGCTAGTCGATGTGATATTGAAAAATAGAAGACGTTTAAAGGGTGAGTCGATGTGGTAATGATATACATGAGACGTCAAAAGGATGAGTCGAGATGTTATAGATGTACATGATAAGTTAAATGGGTGAGTCGATATGATATACATGAGACGTCAAACGGGTGAGTCGACATGATATTCGTGAAACTTACCAATATTGTTACATTTGAGTATTATGTTGTTGGTCATATATTTTTAATTGATACTAAGTCAAAATAAATAAGGGGCAATGTCGTAATAAAAGTGTTTCCCTTTCATCCCAAATGTGAAATGAAAGTTCTATTAAAAAACACACACACACACACCACTTTCCCCCAATATTACCACTTTCAACATTATTTTTGTATTCACTTCCCTTCAGTTTCCACCCAAAATCAAATCTTGAGAACTCAAATCTATCCGGGTTGTTTCTATCAGATCTTTAGGACAACATTTGCTGGTTTTATTAATCTACTATTTCCATTAAAGTAGTCTATGTCCGCGCTCCTTTTCAAAATGTTTGTATAACATAAACCATAGGAGATTCATATGAAATAATGCATAGACGTCCGGTAAAGTCTTTAGTTCAAGTTCAACTAATTCAAAAGACATGGAATTCCTTTCATAGATAGTTGGAAAATCATTGTTCTTAACGGTGTTCTCCGGCTGCCCAGTAAGAGCCCTTTCGTCCTTCTTGTAGTCGTAAGAGGAATGTGAAGTTGTTAGACATTTTATAAGTATTATTAGATGAATTTTTCTTTCCTAAAGCAATACTTTCCTCCATCTTTTCGTCATATAACGTTAAATCATATGAATGATTTATATTGCACTTATAGATCAATTGGTAGTTCGCACGGATTATGGTGTTTTTATTCTTATAAGTTTGTTACTCTCTGGAACCCACCAATAAGAAAAACATTTGGTATATTTATCTTTTTGTGCCTAGTAAAGCATGTAGTGAAAAAATTGGGCATTTGGTGATGGTCTTGTGGTTGTTCATGGGGACTGCCTTGAGTTTAGATCCTACCATTATAAGGATATCATATCCGGAATTAAAAGAAGGACCATGGTCTGTGTTTTTATTTACATTAAAATCCAGGTGCTGGATGATTCTCCCGCCTACACATCTGCCTCGTGAATCAGTCCGAATAAGATGATCAATCCATATTGCTATTGGTTGTTTTATTTATTGGGTTTGATGTTGAATGCATTGTTTGTGCTGAACGTTTTCAAATAAAACTATTATGATCGTATGTGCATTTGATTTGAAACCCATAAATTTATTTTTACAACTGATAGACTATACCTAACAATTTAAGAGACACAGCTCCCTAAACCATTCTGTATCTGTAAGCTAGGAGAGTCTATTGTTATTTATAGACACGAAATAAGGTGAAGGAATGAAAATGTTCATTGAATGGGGTGGTAGGATATCGAACATGGTTCTATACATTCAAAAGGGTTATTTAGAATTGACAGCCCGTCAAGTTTAAGCTTAGTTGATTTACAAAGTAACAGCTGCCGCAATATTTAAAGCTCATAAGCCCCCCATGTTTTAACTCCGCGACGCTTGAAGTCCTCTCAAACCATGTCCAAACAGTTTCGTCCTCTTGGTGTTGAAGGGGACGGAAGATCCTTTTTTCTCAGCTCCTACACATAATCGCTAATTTTTTCCAATCATACGGATCGTTCATATACTTCTCATCTCTTATAATGAATTGCTAATTCTATCTACTGATCCTGATCGTTTTATGGTAAATTTAAAGTTGTACTAATCATCATGGAGTTATTAATTATGGCAACATTTTTTTTTACCTTGATTTATGGTAGATTAGAGTAGTGATTTTAACGACATCTCTTTGCACACATAGCCTGGACATTATCAAATGCACAGAAAAACGCCACAATTGGGTCATCAGAAATAGAGAAGAAATGGTGTAATATTCAAAATTACATAATGTTTTAAAACCCGGGTTTCTAATTGACCCGACTAAGTAGCCGGTTCACTAGGTCACCGGTTCAACCGCCGGGTTAAATCGATTTTATGCCAAAAGATAAAAATATCGCCATATATTAATAGAGAAAAGTATAAGCACCTGCACTCATTCCCACCGTCCCAAAAATAATTATGAAAGTACTTTTATAATAAATAATTCCATCTCAAGCATATTTTATCGGAATTGATTTGTGCACACATCAAAATTTGATTGTGACACTCTATTATGATGCGCATACATAGTTGTGCATAGTTATATTGTGCATTAATCCTGCTTGTACTAGAGTCAACTAGAGATTATCTTTTATACAAAACGGTATTTATTTCGGTTTAGTACCGGTACCGGTACTGGTACGGATATACCCCTCGGTTCCGGGATCGGGACTACATATTTTGGTCGGGAAAAAAATGGTACTTTGTAAATGGTGCCGGTACGTACGGTACCAAAATGGTACCGTGCTCATCCCTAACTGTGAGTGTCCAAATCATAAATAAGAGTGTGCAAATAACCTCCCTTATCAAAAAGTTACATGTATGTTCTGAGAAGTCTTAAACTAGACCACATGTAGGGTGGCTAGTATGTAATTTTCTACCATATCACTTAAAAGTCATAACAAAACAACTAGGTGATTCTATAATCTATATACACAACCCATATATCCTATTAAGCTAATGAGGAAGGGTACAAAATGTGAAAAAAGTGAGAGTTTTAATAAAGAAAAACAAAAACAACAACCCACCCACTTTGGTCTTACTTCTGTGCCACCTTCTTCCTCAATCTGCAAAAACAAAAATACAAAAACAAAAACAAATCACCAACACATGCTTGGTCACAAAACCAACATCTATACAATTAAACTTACTACTAAAAGGATAGTAAGGATGTCCATAGAAAAGCCAAAAATAAAACAATGGAAGTCATTTCATTAAAGCATACGACCTGCCCTAGCCGCCGACACTGAAATCACACCAGGGGTGCTTTCGAAGAGTATCACACAAAAGTTCCTCAGGGATAATGATGAATGCAACCTTTGAATCATTCAGTGATAATGGTCGTAAACCATGCATGTTCACCAGTTCTTTAGTGATAGGATCTTGGTGACAAATAGCAAAAGGGATTGTATGGCAATAGTAAGTTAGAGTGACTATGTCCCCACAGAGTTATACACCTTTAGTGGCATATGGGTAAATTTTGTTTAAATGATCTATGAACTAAGTTCAGCTCCCAGATTTGTGGTTTTCCGGAAACCAAATGTGGATTTGAGATATGCTTAACATATGGCTGCTTAAAAACTCGTGGTTTGTGTTTGGTTAGATATGAAGATGAACTGTTTTTCTTTCCATCCATGGTGATTAGATGATTTGAATGTAATTAGGAAGTTGAAAGAAAGGAATTTAAAAACTGTATTGAAAGTTGAATGTGGACAGTAGTATAAGAGAGAATGAATGGGGAAGTTATTAAATGCATGGATTTTTATTTATTTTTAATTTTTATAATAGTCTTGTTTATTGCGGGTGTTTTTTGAAATACGAAGGCGTATACCCTTTCATGGAAACATATACAGCGGTTAGGCAGTTCACAAATAATATTAATATGTTGTTCCTATAATTACAAATCTATTCAATTGTTTGTTTGTGTTACCGTGCAAAGTGACGGTATATAGCAGCAAATAATTACTCCATAAACATGTGAATTTGTTGTTTTGGTGTGACTTTTAAACCTAAGATAAATAAAGTTGTCAAAAATAAATTTTCTAAATTTTTTAAATGGGTAAATTACACCGTTGGTCCCCAAACTCCACCTCGTTTGCCCGTTTGGTCCCCAGATTATGGGGACTCTCATACGGGTCCCTATTTGACACTGTAGTTACCCATTTGGTCCCTGGAGGTCCGTTATGGGTAACGACAGTTATCCCGTCGTTATCCTTGACACGACGCCCTTCTAATGAAGGGCATAATCATCATTTCACAAAGTTTTTTTGTAGCACGTTTGGTCCCTCACCCTTAGTATACTACAGTAACATTTACTATTCCTTTTTTTGTCTTTTTGCATTCTTGCATTCGCAATAGGCGTTTGGTCCCTCACTCTATTTTTTTCCAGTCCCTTTTATTTTTATTCATGTTTGTTCCACCCAAACAAGTTATAAAACCCGAGTTTGAAATTTAGTTGCACGTAATATACCATGCCAAACAAAGTGATTGACATATAAACGTAAAACTTAACAATACATATTACTCAAAAACAATCAAAATATTACAAACATTAACTGGGCATATTGACAGACCCGAAATAACCACAATGGCTCAAATTTATATAACATCAAATTCTCACACCTATTTTTACAAAGACTGATAGTCAACACATGCAAGAGACGGAATGATCTCATAAATGTTAGGATCAACTTCAAAAGGTAGAATGAACTCAATTGCATCATCATCATCCATTTGATTAGATCCAATATCAAAGATCTTAGTGGTAGTTTTTGATATTAAGTGGTATTTTACAACCTTTCTGGATATGTTTATGACCACAATAAACACTTTAAAAGTGTACGTGTTTGCTTGTGTTTAGCGGGGGTAATTTACCCAACAATGAATTTATCAGTCATCCTTTCTAGGAGCTCTAAGTACAACTTGACTTTCATTAAGAAGCTTAAAGCTAGGAGACAGGATAAGGCATTCAGGCTCAGTAAAAAGGACGCTATTTTTCTTGTCACACATTTATGAGACAGAGAAAAGGTTAAACTTAAGTTCATCTACAAAGTAAACATAAAAGTCTAATTAGCGGTTTGATTTTACCTTTACCCGATATGTTACCTCCTTTGGGATCACTTCTAAAAGCCACAAAGCCTCCATTGTAATCTTCATAGTCTGAAAGATAAGCTTTGAGTTGCCAGTCATATGGCATAGAGCATCCACTATCCACCACTGCATGATCTGCCAACAAGATTCTCTGCGTTTGCCCTGCACAAAGTAAGAGAATTAGTATTCTTAGGGATCCAAGCCATTATAGACTTGGAAATCCCTTTTGGGTCAACTTACTCAAAAATAAAAAAAAAAAAACCTTCTTGTGCATGAATGATCCACTGTCATTGGACACATGAATCAAGTAATTTCCCTTAGGCGCCAAACCCACCTTGACTTTTAGGTCCTTATATCCCTCTTAACTCTTACCCAGTATATACTACTGCTATTGTCCCTAGCAGTAGTCATATTTTGAACCCAAGGTTTTTAAACATCGTGTTTAGTCTTTTTGGGTCTAAAAAGCTAGTTTTGGTGTAAGGACTCTTGATAGTGTGAATATGAGCCTCTTGGGTTCTTACTAGTACTAACAGGCAAGACAGTACTAATGGCCTGCTTGTACTAACTTTTATGAACTGATCTTTTCTCATTTTGTTAACAGGAGTAATCAAATTGTTCTTGTTAGAATTACTTGTTGGACAAAAGTCTTTTCTTAATGAGCCGGCGTATTTTGAATATTTTTTGCATGATTACCCCTTTTTGATTTATAACAATATTGGTTTGTCCACATCTGACCAGTATTGCCCACTTTTTATTTAGGTTTAGACTCTGTTTGCTCCAATGACAAATTACATTCTTTAGGATCAATTGGTCAGTCTCGTTTAAGACAAAAGTAGCTTTTATTTCTTAAACACATTCCCTTGCTTTCTGAGACGTTCGCTTGATTCAATTTTATATCATCCTCGCATTGTTTTCTACTGTTGAGTCTCATCTTTGTCTTAACAGGAACCTAACTGTTTGCCCTTAGTACAACATACCCTCATCATCTGGAGTTCTAATCCTTCAATGATATCTTTATCTATGTGAATGTTTATAGACTGTCTTAGCGTTTATCGGAGTATTAGCGTCATTTGTTTTTACCCTACGTCTAATAGTTTAGTATTAAGATCAGTATTTTTTACTCTATTATCTTTCTTCTAGACTGGCACGGATTCATCTAAACCTGAAAATGTCTAGTCAAGCTCTTCGGCTTCTCTTGCTAAGCGTCCTGGATTATACGGAGGGGGAACACTTGATCACCACTCTGCTTTGGAAGAACCTTCAATTGCCTCGGTGTGGTTCTTCATCAATAGAGTTCCATGACATCACAAACAACAACCAAAACTATATATCCCCACTATCACAGTTTCAGAATGGTTAATCACATTGTTCATTCAATTGTGTGTGTTGTTCCCTTATAACTAACCCAGTTTTATCTCTAAGCACTATTTGACTGTTGAGTATTCATCAAGATTCTTGGATGGATTCCTCCCATTTTTCTTTCTTTATTTTAAACTCATTCTTTCCTTATACATCTTTCTCTAATTCCAAGTAAGGTGATAAGGTTCTATTCTCTGCATTTAGCTACATTAGTTTTCGAAACTCATATTTTTCACCAAGCCAGTATATTCTTTTCATGTACAAGTATCCTGGATTCTAGTGACTATAGGCTAACTCCAGTAACCTGAGTTTCTAGTCTGCGATTATTTGTTTATCTTCTTTTCACATCATACTTCTTTTGAGAGTTTTAAAAAGATTCAATGTCATTGTTTACGATAGAACATTTTTGTCTACACTCATTGTCTGGCGAAGAGAAACTTGATGAGATTAGAAGATGAGCTTCTCCCTTAAGCATAGTGATGGTTTTTCTATTTCACAATTTCATTATCCAGTCATAGCCTCCTAGACCATCTTGACCGCACTCCAATTGTCGTCGCCTGTGCCTTGAAAGGATTCTTTGTTCGGTGCATTGATCTGCCATTGTCACCATCAAGATCTTTTCACCTTGATTCACTTTCCAGATCCGTGATTCTACGCAAAGTGCCATTTCTTGTGATCGTTGTAGCACTCAGTTTTGATTTATCACCGGTGCAAACCCTGTCGTTTTTTTTGATATCCATGTTCACTTCTGTCTTCTGCAATGAATTCTCTCTCACTCTAACAGTAAACATGTAGACCACCTGCCATATAAGATCCAATCTCTTCCAAAGTCCCACTTTTATCCTATCGTCATGCCTAAAAATCCTCATTTTTAATTGAGGGACTGGTTGTTGTTTGTGCAAAGAAAGAGCATGCTACATCATGTGCACAATGGGGTAGATGAAACTTGACTAATTCCACCAGCAGTACTAACCCAAAAATCTCCACTAGTAGTATAATCTTCATTCGTAGTGCTAATGTTTCAGAGGAAAGAAAAAGCGACCAAGTTCTGAGAAGTAGAAGTGGGAACTTGAAGACCTTTTCATCTCATCTTCATAGACTCCTAAGTTGTTTAGAGGTCATCAATATCAATTCATCAATTTCTGGCTCTCAGCGTCATGATTAGAGCATTTGATTCCATGAAGGAGGAAGACTTCTTAGGAACTATTGGTGGATATCTTCCTTTGATATTGGGACAGCACATCGAACTCCACATTGCGCCTTATGGTTTTTGGAACCTATCATAAAGTTTTTGGAACCTATCATAAGCTTTGTCTAAGCTTTCATTTGATGCAGTAGAAAATTTTTCAAACTGATGTTTTAGAACATTTTTCTGCATCTTCTTGGATTCTTCATTACCACCAAACCTTGATTTGATTGCCTCCTAGAGTGATTTAGCATCTGCAACATTGTGAAACTTGAGGAGGTATTCATCAGGTATTGCTAAAAGCAAGATGCTCTTAACTCTTTCCTGATTCCTTTTAGCAGCCAGTTGTTTGGCAGTCTTAGGAGCAGGAGGAGCAGATGTTTCTCCAGTTGGTGCAGGCTCTTCTTCTAGATCTCCATTGACAATAACATCCCATAGGTTATGGTCTGTGTGACAGATATATTGTCGCATTCTCATGCTCCAAATATCATATTCTCCCTTCCTGATGATAGGGATTTTCATTGCTGTGATAGTGGGTGGAGGAATGTCTTGTTCTGCCATCTTACAATTGAGTTCTTCTTATTCAGAGTTTCCACACAAGCTCTGATACCACTTGTTGGATCGTTTTACTGAATAGATCTTAACCTTCAGCTTGCAAAGAGTTTGCTCCTTTAGATAATTCTAAAGCAACAATAATGAAACACTGATTTGAACACTATTGATTATGCGGAAACTAATCAATAATGCTAAGAAGAACAATATTAAGAATCACAAAAGAACTTTATATTATAACTTGAATCTGCCTAGGTTACAGATTACAAAGACTATGATTGCTAATCGATCTCTATTGATCTGTGTAGAACTATATCTACTAACTATGCCTAGGGTTCCTTTTATAGACTAAGGAAACCCTAATGGGCTTTACAAAACGCGTATAAAGATCATGCATATCCTTTCCTAAGATATCTCATGCATATCTCATAAACGGTACTAACTATTTTATACTAACGGTACTAACTATCTGATCAGTACTAACATTTTGTACTGTCAGTACAAATTACAACTAGCGGTACTAACTAATATAACTAACGGTACTAAGTCAGGAATGCATAATTCCCAACACTAATCCAAATCAAAATCTAAATCTAAATCTTAATCCTAAACCCATCTACAAACCAAACGGACCCTAAGGTTAAAGGTCTTTTTAGAATATATTATTCATTTATTTATGAAATAGGTCCTTATAATTAAGTTAATACTTAAATTACCATTTAATTACTTATATGAATTTATTATATATTAAAGCTTGAAAAAGCTTGATAAGAGCTCGAGCCGAGCTATTAAAAGATTGAGCTTGGCTTGTTATAGGTTTCGAGCTAATTTTTGGGCTTGAGCTTGATAAAAGCTTGGCTTGATCGAGTCAAGCTCGAGCTCAAGCTCGAATTGCTTGATAAAAGCTTGACTTGATTGCAGCCCTACTCAAACCACTTGGAGTTTATCCAGTCATTGGATAAAAAGTCTTTCACCAAGTCATTCATGCAATGAGGAAATGGTGTACATGACTTTTTGAAATACTAGTAAAAAGTTATTCTCCAAGCTACAATTGGAAATGCTCTATAACCAATTTAGGAAGGGTTATGTTACTAGGACCCCCCTAGTACAAAAAGTACTTCCTTCACCCCCATTTAACAGTAACAAAGTACAAAAAGTACTTCCTTCACCCTCTATTATCTTACTCCGTATTTACCTACATCACCAAATAAAGTCTAAATTTATTTCTAAAATAGATACACACAGAATATTCTTGAAAAGGAATCTCATATTTTGTGTTTCTCGTGTCCAACTTTGAGACACGATATCTCATTCATATTAACTCCATTTTGGACATACTTTAGCTCGTTGCGAAGCTCTCTTCAAGGAGAACGCAAAACGACAAGCTAATATAAAGATATATAATGTATAACATATACATATATTAAATAATGTCCAAAGTTTGCAAAAACACATTTTGCAAAACTATTTTCCAACAAAACGTACTTAATCATAAAGATACACAAACATACAACATATTTTCGAGTAACATTATTAGATTTTTCTGCAATCTTTTGAATGATTTTAAAAAGAAAAAACCAACTTTTTTATTTTTCCTCATTTGTCTCGACTTTTTAGCATTAATAAATTTAATTTCTCGACTTACTGGGCAATTAAAACTTTCAATACAGATTTGGGAAGTTGATCCTTTCAACTTCCACGCCATTATAGTTGGCTCTTCACCTATACCGCCAATATATATTGGGTTTCTACACACGATTTGCAACACACAAATCTAATCAAAACTTGAATACCTTCAAATCTCATATTAAAATTAACCAACGAACAAAATTTTTCTACATTTTCGATGAAAAGAAACAGATCCGATGAAGAAAAGCTTCAAAACAAACCAGAAATTGTACCAAAGTAAGTTAACCACCTTGATTTCTTCTCAACTGTATACACGTTTTTTATCTATCTTTTGTTTATTCTTGTGTTTAATTTAATTCTTATTTCAAAACAGAAAACAACGAACTGAGTCCGTTGAGGAGGACAAGATGAACGAAAATTTGACAAACCAAGAGCAGGCAAAGGGAAAAATAAAAGCACACGTATACACGGATAAAGACCATTATTACGAACAAGAAGCTAAGGAACAGAGACTTTGGAAAGAAGAAGATGAAAGGGAAAGAAGACAACAACAAAAACAACGTCGAGAAGAACACTGGAAAGAAGTTCGCGCTTTGATAGAACTTGAAAAAAAGTAGATATATGAAGTCGAGACGTCTTAACAGTCATACGAGAGCGACGATTCGATGAAAGAAACCTATGACTACGACGAGGTACATTTAACAATCATTAGAAAGCACGACTCCCCCTAAATATAATTTTTATAGTTTGTATTATTTCCATCCTACTTGTATGCCAGTTTATGTATTACTAGTACATATTAAGGGGGTGCTTGTTCGTAACACACTTCCCTATTAGTCTCTTTTGGAAATTTCCTCTTCACTTGATATTAAAACAAGCGATCATTTTTATACAATCATGATTTTATAGTTTTGTGATCACAATTACATTCAAAAGAGGTTTTATATGATACTAGACTATAAACCCGCGGGTTTCGCGTGCGGCATTTCAAAAATGTATTTAAAGTAAAACAAACTCATAAAATTTTATTATTTTATGTTAAATTGAAAAGAAATATTGTACTCGTAATATTTTATGATTTTTATCCCTAAAACAATTCGAATTATTGCAACCATTAATTAATAATTTGTTGTGTCACCTAATATACAAGTAGAAAACCAAGCATCCCTAATTATATTTAAAAACTGTTGGGTACCCCACTTCCCCTTTCCCAACATCCCACTTTCAACCACTCTCCTTGTGGCTCCATTCTTTCGTTTAAAACTGAGCAAAACATTTCACCACATTTTATCTCTTTGATTGTTTGTCCTCAAAAGCGCAGAGGGCACTTGCATTTACATAGTTTGGCTGAGGGCATTTAACTTTTTTTCTACATATTTGATATTTTTTCACATAATCATATATGTCTTTGCGAAAGCTTCGTCAGGGGCATCTCCCCTCACTATTTACTATGTGGCTCCATTCACAGTACATAAACACAAAACCAGATACAGTAAATATTAATATCAACATTCTAAAATCCATACTGTAAAACATACTTCGTAATAGACTAATACTGTCGACATGAGAACAAAGAATAGAAACAAAAAAACCATAGATACGAAACCCGAACCGGTTGGGTCGGGTTTCGGGGGAGACTCGGGTGTTGGGGGTTGGGAGCTGGTAGGGTAATGATAAAAGAAATTTTAGCCGGGTACGGGTTCGTGATGGGTTTTTGATAATACCCGCCCGCTTACCCGTACCCGTACCCGTACGTTACCCGTATCCTTTACCCGAATTTCATTACCCGCGTGATTGTAATCTACTAAATAACTTAAAGTATATTTTATTTATTTACATATAATTTCTTCCATTGTATTTTTTATATAACTATTTCTATTATTTAACACATTTGAATGTTACATAAATTATTCGAAAGCGCTAAATCGTCTAATACGGTATTTGTTTTCTTTAACTTTTAAAAAATTTGAATATATAAGGGTGTTTTGCTTTATTTTTTGATGAATTTTAGTGTGACTTAATCTTGATACCTATCATTTTTCTATAAAAATATTCAATTGGAAATACCCGATACCCGCGAGGAAACCCGAAAAACCGATAAATAATATTAACCGGGTACCCAACGGGTAATGGGGCGGGTACGGATGTGGATATTATAAACGGGTGCGGGTACGGGTACACTAAAACCTGCCCCGAACCCGACCTGTTTCCATTCCTACTGTCGACATGATAACAAAAAATAGAAACAAAAAAACCATAGATAAAGATAAACATAAGGATTAAAAATCCATAAACGTAAAAACCAAAATGATAAAGCCTAGCAAACAATAAGTAAGATTACAACAAGGATCTTTATCTAAAGTTCTTTTCCCAAGACATCAAAATATTTCTTCAAAGCAACAGTTCATCAAGCAATTCCCTTTTCTTCATTATTGTTTTCTGCAAAGCACAATGGTGTTTCAACAAAGAATTACTTAACTTCTCATCCTTTTCAATATCTTTCAATAAAATAGTGACCAGATTTTGTTTTGAATCTGCTTCTCCACTAGATTTGGAAGAAAAAGAAGAAGAAGATTCGGAAGAATAAACAAAAGGAGATCTAGGATCCTTAATAGTTCTTTGCCTTTTTGAAGAAGAAGACATGTTTTAGGGATTTCTGGTGTTTTTTTGCTTTTGTTAATTAAAGACGGCCTTGGGTAAAAGTTTGATTTGTTCAAGATTAATTAAATAAATTTTTTTTTGGGTGCAGAGATAAAATTAAATATTTGGTGCTTGCGGTTAACCAAAAATCACACAAACATATATATCCTTAACTTACGGAGTAATTACATTACAACCATGTAATGTATGTAAATGAATGTCCTAATAAAAAACAAGAGTGGCTTAATAAAAACAAGAGTGTCCTAATAAAAAAACAAGAGTGAAAAATTGGATGCGTTGTTGAAAAATAAAGTTACAAGATAAGAATATAACCTCGACTCATCCGTTTAACGTTTCATGCATACGAATATCATCTTACTCATCCGTTTAATGTCTCATCTCATGTATATGAATATCATCTCCACCCGTCCGTTTAGTGTCTCATGTACATCAATAACATCTTGACTCATCCGTAAGAACGTCTCATACTCTCATGTACATAAATAACATCTCGACTCATCCGTATATCATACAAGTAGCTGAGCACGTTCTTTAAAAATACATATTGAATGCTCCGAGCTAGAATTTACGCACATGCACGTGTAAAATAATAAAGATAATATATTATTGAATTTTGTTTTTGTGCCACTACATAATGAGATATCATCTCTATTTGTAATGAAACATAACTTGTAGATTAAGATAACTAACCCTAAGCCAAATGGACCCAAGCCCACAATCGGGTTTGGTTCATAATCTAATCGTCTAACACTTCCCCGCAGTTTGAACGTCGGTCTTCCGGACGGACAAACTGGAATGAATGTTGAAAGCCGCTTCTTCTTTTCCACATCTTTTTTTGTTTGTTTAAGCGGAAGCATAATTGTATTTGGCGGCATAGTTGTTTAATTGATTGCGACAAACCGAGCTGGGCCGCGAACCGACCGAAACCAAACGACCATTTTCAGTTCGGTTTTCAGTTTTGTATATTTATGGTTTTCGGTTTCGGTTTTGTCGGTTTAGTTCGGGTTAAAACCAAGAAAATTGCACCTAAACTATGTATTCGGTTTGGTTTTTGTCAGTTCGGTTTCCGTTTTGGTTTTTCTCGATAAACTTCAGTTCAGTTTCGGTTCATGTTTTCCCTCAAACTCGGTTTTTGGTTCATGTTTTACTTAATTGTTTATAAATGCTCTGGTAAGAAGTTAACTTACTAATGTATTACTAACAAAATCACATGCAGTAAAATAACGAACCACAAACTTCAATCGCATCTTGAAACCCCAATCCAAAATCCACATCCCCAATCCAAAATCACCAACAAACTTCAATCGCATCTTGAAACATCATATTCATATGTTTTTTTGAGCAAGCATCATATTCATATGTAAAACAGAGGAACATAACACTTTAACCATAAAGTGATAACACTTCATTTTCATTGATTATCCATAAAGTGATATTCCCAATCTCTGCTCAACTGAATAATTAACACTTTCCATCTGCATTTTTTCTTTCGCCTTCTTAAGATCTTTTTTACTGCTCCTCAATGCAATCAGACATAACTCAAACAAAAACCAAAAGTATTTCATCTAAATAAACCATTCATTATAAAAAAACACATTAGATTGCCAATCCAAAAGCAAAGAAAATCTAAATAGGAATTCCAATAGCCTTACACAACGGGCAAACATTTTTACATAACAACCAAATCTTAATGCAAT
>BQNB010149136.1:0-16208 GCA_026074375.1 Tanacetum coccineum | reverse complement strand
CACAAAGTGACGCATGGGACGTAGCCTTTCTAGCCGCGTGCAGCCTACCTGCTGAAGACCCACGTAAGTAACTCAGTGCTCCATACGTGGGAAATGAAAGCAGAATTCGTTCGGATCCTTCCACATGTTCCATCTTTTTTTAGCGATTTCCCCAGAGATCTTTATCATTAATGCAACCTTCATTTTGCTCATTCATGGAGTTGTATTTAGTACGTCTAAGAAATTTGATTATCCACCGTTAGTCAATAATGTGGGTTGGCTTGTGGTAAAAACTAAAAAGCACAGTATACCTCTAAAATTTCAGAACCATAATAAAATGGTCTTGTTTATCCTTTGCAGGGTCGCTTCTTTCTGTTCAACTAAGTCAAACTTTCACTAAAAGGGATTCACAAATTTTTTCATGGGTATGGTGTTTTATTTTTTTTGTTGTACTGAACTATTTTTTTTCAAGGTTAACACAGTAGGATTCGTCTTTTAACTCAAATGCATACGGCTTAATCGAAATATCCTCCTAATCTTTTACGACCATTTCGTATACTAAACAAAAAGTGTGAAAAAAATACACTACAAGACACATAATTTATATATTTCTGAAGGTTTTAATAAAAAAATTAGAATCATCGTCGACATTATACCAATCCTTATAGAAAAGAATGTTGAATAATGAATACTACTGCTTGTATTATATTTTTGTCAACTATCTATGTATTGTCATGCCATCTTGTTGTAATATGGTAGTTGAATTCGCATGTTATGCAACTAGAAGTACGTGATCCTATTGAGGGCACACACGTTAAGACACGAAGAGGACGTTTATTGTATATTTAATATATGTAACTCGTTTATATTTATTAAATATATAATATGTTTCACGAAATATATTTAACGGTAATTAGTTTAACCGTTAGACGTTATAAACTAATTAATATATGTTAAATAAAAGGAGAAGAGTCAAAGTGTCGGTTTTAAAAACATATGAACAATAACTTGAAGTAAGGAATAAGTTTTTGTTTAGGGTTTGTATAGTATATATACTCCCTCTTTATTACATCCGATCGTCCCACACAAAAAATAATGTTACAACGACACACTTTGACATTCAATAAGCAAAATTCGGTTCCTTATCCCTTTGTTCTACCAATAGGCCATGATCCATAAAGGATTTTGTCCTGTTTGAACATAGAATAACAGAGATATTAAATCTTTGTTTTGGTTTTTACACTAATCTTTCTTTTGTTCATCCATTCGATAGATAACAACAATCATTAAGGGTTTTGTTTTATTCGCATGACATGGCTTTACGGACGGACCCCAAAAAATTTTATTAGGGGGTGCCTGGATATCTTGGGATAGTAGTAAGGGAGAAAATTATGAAATAATAACCAACTTTGAGTTTTGTTTCAATAAAGTCACTGTAACTTTTTTTTTATTGTCAAATAATAACCAAGTTTGAAAAGTGTTTCAATTTAGTCACTGTAACTTTCTTTTGATTGCAAAATAATAACCAAATTTGAAAAGTGTTTCATTTTAGTCACTCAAAGTTTTAATAGTGTTCTATTATTGTGTAATTTCTTTTCACCTGTGCATAAGTTGGTTGTACATTAAGTTAGATGAGATGAGTGAAATTCAGAGGGTGGTTGTTTATTATTAATGTACAACCAGATAATGCACATATGAATAGTTTAAAGTTAGTTTTTTTGAAAATTACACAATAATAGAACAATATTCAAACTTGAGTGGTTTTTATGGTTAAAAGAAACTTTGAGTGACTTTAGTAGAACACTCACAAAACTTGGTTACTATTGAGTAACATTTTCCCTAGTAATAACGTTTAATGTTTTTTTCAAACCAATGATCGAATTGATTAACCTATTTGCACTCGAATGACAAACTTGCCAAATTAGAAATATATATTTATCTTTATAAAAAGGGTTTTTCTAAAAGCAACCCTTAGGGCTTTTGATAATAGCTGATTTCCACAAATATCTCTTGAAAAACCAAACTTGTTCTAAACTAATAAATCTCCCGCCCTTATATTTATGTGGCTTCATTCCCTCCCTTTTACTTCTCCTTTATTTACTGAAACACGTTTTGGCCCATATTTTCTTCATTACTCAGATTAGATCACCATATTATATGTTTTCTTTAATGTTTAACTATTATTATGTCATCTTCTCAAGGTAAAGCTTTTCTTTAATGTTTAACTCCATTTATTTAATCATTTTATGAATGTATATATATATGCTTGATTGTTGCAGTCACTTATAATAATTTTCCGCTACTGTTACTATATGTTTCTTGTTTGTTGCAGTCAATAATCAGTTAACTTGGACCCAAAAATTTTGACACTTGATCATGGTAATTAGATGTGGCAAAATAGGCGAGTTGGGTACCGGTCATTACATATTATTTTAGGACAGTTTATGCTCAAGAAAAACACTTTGGCATCGCAACGAACTGATATGAATATGTCATATGTGCGATGTGTTGTTTGTGCTTATGTATGCAATATTGTTATACGGCTTAGTGTGCTTGTGGTTATTAGTAGATATTAGTGAATAAATAGGCCCAAGCATGTTTGTGCGTTTAGGGTATTAGGGTTTTACCACTATAAATAGTGGTCAATAATAAATCATAACTCAAGGGGTTTTCTATCATTCTACATGGTATCAGCCATTAAGATCCTAAACCCTAATCACGTATCTTCCGCTCAAAAACACTAACCTTCTTCACAAAATAGTTGTCCTCCGGTCATCGACAACTCGTCGATGATTCGGAGGGATCCTTGTCAAACCCTAAATCAAAAAAAAACCTAGCCGCCATCGTCATCATCACCAGCCCTCAAAGAAAAGCATGACGTCATCGTCACCAGCCATCCTTCCAATATTATCATGATCTTTTTTACTTGTGTCGAATCTGAAGATCTGTTTCCTGATCAACAAGACCGTGGTGCAGCAGCTATTATGTTTTTTCTTTTTTAAGTTTTATTATTTGTTTGTTGTGTTGATGATTTGTGCTAAGGTCACAAATCCACACAATCGTTATTTGTGTTGGTGATTTGTGCTAAGGTCACAAATCCACACAATCGTATGTTGTTGTTCGTGCTTCGGTTATATTGGTTTATCCAGGTTTATCAGTTCATGACTTCAAGTTTGAAGATTGTTTGAAGACGCTTGTTGTCGGATGTCTTCATCGCTATTATTTCTTTTAATGTTTTGTCTTTTTTTTTCTTTTCTTTTCTAGTTTACTACTCCAGTCCGAGCTTTTGCGATTTCGCCGCTCAGACTGCGGGGGAGTATTAGTGAATAAATAGGCCCAAGCCTGTTTGTGGGTTTAGGGTATTAGGGTTTTACCACTATAAATAGTGGTCAATAATAAATCATAACTCAAGGGGTTTTCTATCATTCTACACTAGAAACCGAGACTAATGGGCAACACATGGTCCTGACTTATGAGAGGATTCATATGTGTTGCTATTACCAGTTTTTACTCGTATGAACATGTCATATATTTGTGCTTATGTAAACAAACTGGTCCAATAGTGCTATATTATAAAATTTAGTCGCTTGAGCCGTTAGTGATAAAAGATAACCCGAGTCAACCTGTTAATAAGTATATGGGTCGAGATTGTCGCTTATAGTCTGAGAGATATACACGAGAAGAACTTGCACACAGAAGAACTCGCATGTACAAATAGTGCATATGTGGTGTATATGCATATATAGGATGCAACTACTTTTGACTACCATTGCCAATAAAACTGTTCCGAGTATGCCATATTTATACCACAGTCTGCTCTTTCACATGATCTACTGGCTTATGAAGCTATAAACACGTTCATGAACTTAAACGTTATAAATATGGTGATATTAGAAGCTGCATTTTGCTTATGCAAAAGGAAGAGAGTTAAGTATCATAGCTGCAGGAATTTCATGTGATATGATCCTCGAGCTTACTGTTACAGTGTTACATACATATGTTGAAGTCCCTGTTAGTGTTTTTTAGAATTGTAATATTCTTCTTGAATCTTAAAGCCATTTTTTTCTGATAATTTGCATATCCTTGCTTTCAGGTACTAGATGCATTAATTAGTCTTTTTTGAAGTCAATGATGTTTGACTTGAACAAGCCTCCTGATGAAGAAGATGGTGGAACTTTAGTTCAACCAACTCTAGATAATGAACCTTTCATTGGTCAAACCTTTTCGAGTTTGGAAGAAGCACATATTTTTTATCAGGCGTATGCTATTCAACATGGTTATTCGGTTCGCAGAGACCGTTCTGACAGAAGAAATAACAAGTCAGTAAGACGTGATATTTGTTGTCATCGTGTTGGAAACCCAGCAAAAAAATCACCTATCGTTTCCAAAAATCGTAGAAATAGAGTCATCAAAATGTTGGTGCAAGGTTCATATGCGATTGACTCTAAAAAAGAGCTTTAATATATTCCCCGAAGAATGGCATGTCACAAAGTTCATCAAGGATCATAATCATGAACTGCTATCGCACGAGGAAATGCGTTTTCTTCCTGCTAATCGTATTATCACTCCAGAGGACGAGCAAGAAATTTTGCTATACAAGGAGGCTTGACTTAATGTTCGGGAAATCATTCGGGTAATGGAGCTAAAGAAAAATGTAAAACATGGGGGTCTTTCATTCCTTGACAAGGATATTCATAATTTATTTACTAAAGTGAGGAGAGTGATCGGAGGCAGCGACGCAATGAATCTTATAGAGTATATGCGATCTTTAAAGCAAAAAGATGTCAAGTTTCAATATGTATACACTGTGGATGAAGAGCGAAGACTTGAAAACATATTTTGGTGTCATCCACAGAGTTTTGATTGGTATCAAAAGTATGGTGTTGTAGTTGTATTTGATACCACTTACAAGGTCAATGTGTACGACATGCCTTGTGCACTATTTGTTGGTGTCAACAATCATGGTAAGACTGTTTTATTTGGAAGTGCACTTCTTCGTAATGAGACTCTACATACCTTTAGGTGGTTAATGAAGGTAAGTATCAAAATATACATACTGTACTTTCGACATATAGTTCCTAACTTTATTCTTCATATTTTAAATTGCAGACCTTTGTTACTATAATGAAAAAACCATCCAAAACAATTATAACAGATCAAGATCCATGGATGTCGCAAGCAATATCCATTGAAATGCCAACAACAAAACATAGCTTTTGTATATGGCATATCACTTCAAAATTTAGTTGTTGGTTTTCGGCTCTTTTACGCACCGAGTACCAAAGTTGGTGTGGTGACTTTTATACGCTCTATAGAATGACTTCTGCTGAAGAGTTTGAGCATAATTGGCCAATTTTTGTCGAAAAGTACAATTTGCAAAACAATAATCATGTGCATGTTGGAAATTAAGATCATAGGTTTTCTGCTGTCTTTATAGAAAATAATGTAAACTTAGGATTATGTATTATTGTAATATAATTGCAGGCCCAAAACTTGTATATAAACAAGCCTGCACGTTTTAGGATATCTAGGCCAAAGGCCAACCGACATATTGACAGTTATAGTAGTTAGGAAAGCAGTTATACATGAAAAGGTATATTTGTTGGTTTTAGTATGAACCATCACACCTTTTCATCATGACTCTTCACTTTGTATATATATGTAACATTTGTAAGACAGAAAATTATCAATAAAAAATCGTTTTAGTATATACTTTGTATCATTATTCTATGCTTTTACCATTTTTACCCATTTTGCATTCTAATCCCAAACACCCCTTCCTACAAACCAAACTATGGTAAACACTAATTATTTCTTAGAGGCCAACTGGTCAAGTCCAAACTTAGGCCTTGGCTATCCTAACAGTTGGTATCAGAGCAAATCTGGGAGGCCAATGAGAAAGAAAATACAACAAGACTTTATCCTAAGACAGATGAAAAGAGAGAAAGAAGCAAGGCTGGGTAAATGCATCAAGCAGATAACAAATGATTGCAGAAACATGTTAAGGAAGAAACTTGAGGAGATAGAATTATATAATTCTACAATCTCTCACAACAAATACAAAAGGCACAAGTGTTTCCTGTGCAAACAAAGAGGCCATATCCAAAAACTTTGTCCTGAGAAGATCGAGGCGAAAGATGAAAGGGCAGAAACTCATACAAGAGAAATTGCAAAGGAACCAAAAGAACTCCCCAAACCAACAAAGCCAAGTGTGGAATTGAAGTACCCTGAGTGCATTCACTTTCAGACAAAAGGCATACTCAAAGGCACTGATCAAGGCCAATGGGACAATTTCTGGTACTTGAGTAACAACACAGATAAGCACCTATGTTACAAATTCAATTCCTTCTGCAACATTAAAGAAAATTTTATGGTGAACAAACTTGATGATCAAAGGAAGTTTCTGTTTACATATGGAATGGGTGAAGTGCTAATTAAAAATGATGGCCAAGGATACTTGATACCAGGAGTACACTATGCTCCTGAAGTAACCCTTAACATACTCTCAATTGACTTGTTGGAGAAACAAGGCTTTGAAATTTTATATGATGGTGAAAGATACAGTTTAGAGTACATGTTCAAAGAACAAAAGGGTCAAAACTTGGATGAAGACAACTTAAGGCAGATGCATAACAAGTACTTGGAGGAGTACTTTGAACAGAGATGATACAAGTATGGAAGAAGATTGGATTAGGATCAAAGGGAACATTTATTCAATAAGGGTCTACACCTTCAATGAATATGTGGTTTTCCTCAACTTAATCAAGCAAGATGAAATTGTGAGTCAAGAATGGGATTTATTTAGAAAAAGGTTTGACAAAGTGGTAAAATGGTTCTACAACCATTATTTGGAGAAGTCACTACCTGGACCTATTCCCCCAATCATAAACGGAGTAAAAATATACCTATTTGATCTATACAAATTGGTAGAAGGACTTGGACGATACCTCAGTGTGTATTTTGGTCAAGAATTTGACACCATTGGAGAAATTCTAGGTTTGTCAAAAGGAAGTGGAGAAGAGATTAAAAAGTGCTACATAAAGTATCTGGATGTTTTTACATCCTACTACAAAACAGCAAGGGTACCACAACAAGGATACAAATCTATCCTTAAGAAACCTACAAGAGATGTAGAAGAAGGCAGAGATTTTGTACCCACAACAGTTTATAAAGGGAAAGAAAAATTGGAGCATTTTGGAGTAAAGTTAGAGAATATAGAAGATGAGAAAGACAGCCAAGTTCTACATCCTACACCAATCCAAACACACGATTCAAAAGGCCAGTATTTGCAATCAGCAAGCATAGGACCATCCACTTCAAAGATCTCGGACAAAGAAGACTCATACAACAGCACAAGTGATGACTTTACCATCATCACTTGAAGGACAGACAAGGAACAAGAATGGAAGACATCTCAACCTTATGATCTTAAGGAGGAGACTGTTGGAAATTAAGATCATAGGTTTTCTGCTGTCTTTATAGAAAATAATGAAAACTTAAGATTATGTATTATTGTAATATAATTGTAGGCCCAAAACTTGTATATAAACAAGCCTGCGCGTTTTAGGATGTCTGGGCCAAAGGCCAACAGACATATTGACAGTTATAGTAGTTAGGAAAGCGGTTATATATGAAAAGGTATATCTGTTGGTTCAAGTATGAACCGTCACACTTTTTCATCATGACTCTTCACTTTGAATATATATGTAACATTTGTAAGACAGAAAATTATCAATAAAAAATCGTTTTAGTATATACTTTGTATCATTATTCTGTGCTTTTACCATTTTTACCCGTTTTGCATTCTAATCCCAAACACCCCTTCCTGCAAACCAAACTATGGTAAACACCAATTCTTTCTTAGAGGCCAACTGGTTAAGTCCAACTTAGGCCTTGGCTATCCTAACAAAATTTCCTTGCTGGAGGGTTGGTTGGTAATTTTCCACACCATGTGCATGGAACATTGTTGACGGTTCTCATATTTAGCAAAAAATATGAGATTTAATTTCTCATCCTTTTAAAAGAGAATACAAGAATATTTTTGAATAAAATTCCGATCTGGAAAACGATTATATAAAAGTTAGCCATATATGCATTTGGGATATTTTTATTTGCGTACAATATAATTTATCTATCTATTTTTATTGGAAAGGATTATGGTTTCATAGTTTTTGAGGTTTTTATCAGAATATGACAACTGTTTGTAACTTGTATACTGGAATGAATTACGGTTCCTTATTCGTATTACATTCACGTGTTTTAAGGATGATGATGATGATGATTGAGGAAGATAATTCATGATGATATTGATGCTATAGTTGATGACGATAATGATGTTTAATTCAACGATGACATTGATGCATTCATGACGATGATAATGTTTAATACGACGATGACAGTGATCGGCGATGATGATGATGAATTAGATGATGATGATGATGCTAAGATTGACGGTTACGATGCTAAAAATCGATCAAAATAATGCTAAAAATCAAAGAGATCATGATTGGAGATGCAAAAAACGCCACTTTTGATATATATAGAATCTAGTTAAAATTGTTTAGGTGCTTAAAGTTGTTAAAGTGAGAAGCAATAAAAATTGGACAAATGTCACATTATTTAATTAGTTGTTGGTCAGTGTACGAATGTTCTTTTCAGAACCAAATTAATGTACAGAACTGCGAGAACCAACCACAACCAATCAGGATTTTTTTTCAATATTTATCTTTTTAATTTAATTCAAAAGGGTATATAGGTAAAATTACATTTTATTTTTTTTAATTTTTTTAATAAAAAACGTTTAAACGTTTTTTTCCTAAATTTTAGGAATTTTTTTAAATATTTTTTTTTCAACAGGTTTAGTTTTAAAAAGCTAATGTGCATATGTGTTTTTTTTTCAAATAATCTAATTTTATATATGTTTTTAGTATTCTATTGCTTAAACCTATAATGTGTTTTGGTCATAATTATTTACACAAGTGCATGAAATGACAAACATAGATATTTTACATGTCCTATGTACATTTCAAAACAAAAACATTATACACAAAATATAAAATCAAGTGATA
This sequence comes from Tanacetum coccineum, assembly GCA_026074375.1. Taxonomy (NCBI): domain Eukaryota; kingdom Viridiplantae; phylum Streptophyta; class Magnoliopsida; order Asterales; family Asteraceae; genus Tanacetum; species Tanacetum coccineum. The sequence goes on along the minus strand of BQNB010149136.1, from coordinate 7,161 downwards.
TACAATTCAAATAAAAAATTCTAAAAGTAACAAATAAATGAAACTTTAGACGTGTCTACTAATATTTAACCGAACCAAAATGGTGTTGTCGTATATGCATATGTATTTTCCCTCATTAGAGATTCTCGATTTCTTGGTATGCATATGTGCATTCGAGTTGATCCATATGCCCTTGTATACACGCATTCAAGTTACTCTTTACTTTTTTATCATACCCATCTTCTCGCTAGATAGTTTGTACAAAACACACGTGCACTCTTCATGTTGCTCATCATACTCGTACCTATAACCACAAGCAATAAATAAACGAATTATTTAAACATAACAACAAACAAAACACATATGCACAACCTTTTGTTATATTAAAATATACAAACAAATTTAATTATAACAAATATTGTTACATCAAAACACATATGCACGTTTATTCATAGTTTGGAGCTAAGTCACACAAGGGTTCAAGTTGACAACAAAGCAAGTCAAGTTATGAGACTCAAGGGTTCAGGTTGACAACAAAGCAACTCCACTGCTGGTTCTACGTGTATGGTTTAGAATGCGTTAATTAGGACATACGCGCACGTTTTCGAGAAACATATATGCACGCTTTGGAGTAACATGTGTGCACGCATTCTAATAACATCTTGATACACAAACCACTTTTTTGTCAGTCATACATGAAGTGCCATGATAAACTAAAATAAAAACACAGACATACAAAATTTAATTATAAACTTTAAAATCTCAGATTCTTAAGATTAAAAGAACATTTAATAAACACTTTTAAACACAAATAATAATCTCGAAACCGAAAGATGTGCACTTGCATCATTGCATGTGTTGATGTTTCGAAATCACAAACTAGCAAATAAAATCATACACACATGAAATTTGCAAACAACAGTCATTTAAAGCAAATTTTTATTATAAGACCCATGACGTCGTGAATTAATTAAACGTTTCTTAATCCTAAATTGCTTAAAAATCACACCTTTTCATTTTTTTTCTAAAGGCACGTGTATTAAACACACAAACAATACATATAAATTGAAAGGGCAAAGATCCACAATCAAGTAACTTTAGCTTTTCAATCTGATCGAAAACCAAATATAATTTATTAGATCTAAGATTTTATCATATAGAAAAAATCTTTTGTTTCAGATTGAAACCGAATAAACATATAAAAAGACTTTATGTAACAAATTAAACAAACATATGAAATACATAAAAAAACTCACAAGCGAAGATCAATAGAGGACCGCGACATGGATGGCTACGGCTAATTTTTTTTTTGGAGGAGGCAAAGAGTTTTTTTTGACGGTTTCTTTGAGAAGGAGATGATGACGGTGGTTTTGTTTGAAAGAGAGAATCTGGTTATCATTTTTAGCCTAATTATGGTATGTAAATCAAAAGGATGGTTTTAAAATAAATAAAATGATATTCCAGTAATGCCCTTCCAGCACCTATAAAATAAAGCACAATATTCTTATTATTTACATTTATACCACACTCATTTATATCCATTGATAAAAAAATGAAGGGTGTAGATTGGTTCTCGCAGTTCTCGACTTTCATTTGGTTCTGAAAAGAACCTCACACTATATATATATATAAAAAAAATATAGTTAAAATGGTGTAGGTGCTTAAAGTTGTTAAAGTGAGAAGCAATAAAAATTGGACAAATGTCACATTATTTAATTAGTTGTTGGTCCGTGTACGATTTGTTGGTTTGTGTACGAGTTGTTGGAGGTTTTGGTTCGTGTACGAGCAATTGGTTCGCGATTTTTAGTAATACAAGTTTCTTGTGTATCAGTTGTTTATCATAGTTTAGCATTTATTTGTTAACTCATATGTAACTTGTAAGAGTGTATCATTTAATTTGCGAATAAAATGTATATTTCTATTAATAGTTTTTTATGAAGCAAAATTATGTATCATATGTATCAGCTATAAATGATGTCGTATCAAGTTTTTTTGTGGTTGTACATCAATTTTTATGTATAAGATTTAATTTTATGTATCTACTATTAATTAAATCACATATTAATTAATAAATTTAATGGTTAAGATCACTTCTCGTTTTAACAACTTTAAGCTACTATGACTGGATTAATATGATTTAGTGACTCAACGCCACCTAAACTATGACATGACACAAACAACTATTACATGGCATACATAAGGGAATTTTTTTTTCAAATTTTGGTTTTTTGACAAATAAATTCGTTTTTTTAATTATTTTCGAATTTATAAGTATTTTTGCATTAAATTTCGAATTTTTCAAAAAATATTGGCCATAGCAAGGTTTGAACTCATGACCTATTGTTATCTATGATTAAGTTCCAATCAAGTTTACCAACTAATCCAAGCCACTTTTTGTGTTTTACTATCCAAAACAATAATAATATCTTCTAAAAAAATATTATGATATTTTTTAATATTTAAAAATATATCAAGATATATACTCCCTAATTATATATAGACATACTCCATATTAATAATCAAAATCCATAAACTATTTTTTTTACAAAACTCTAATATAATTCATTCATATCTTCAAAAACCTATTCCATTACTCATACACGTTCAATAATTAATTACCTAATGAATCTGTGTTTTTTTTGCAAGTCGGTTTGTTTGTAAGCAGTGGATCGATGATAACAAACCTAACAAAGCTTTCTCTTTGGTTTTGAATTCTTATGACAACATGGATTCAAGGTTTTCTTAAGGTATTTGAATAAGAGTTCTAAAGTTTCATCTTAATAGGTATAATAATCAATATTTAATAGGGCTCATGACTAACTCTTAGTCTTGCTGAAACGAAATAACAGGGGGAGTTTATGAGTTTCAACATATGGTATGTGCTATAAACTAAATATCAAAATATTTATGAAACCTGAGTATGTATCTGAAATCTCAGCCTACAAGTAGAGTACATATACACACCTTTGCACAAAGGTTCCGTGCTTCATTCCAGTCAATGTCATGATAGGGGACGGTAAACAGCTCCTTTCTTAAGGCTAGAACTGTGGATGTGATGCGTCCAACGAATCTCTTTCTATATAGGTATGACATAGGCAAATAGACCATTCGACAATGACACCACATCCTACCTGATATGTTGTGGTGAAAGTTTAGCTAGATAGTAATCAAAATCTGAATGTTTAATCAGAAAATCTGTTGTGTTGCAACTCATGCAAGTTTTTTAAAATATTAGTCAAATGTCATGAATGTATTAATTTCCGCAAAATAAAAACAGGATATAATGATACTAAAGGTTTTCAGTGAAAAACTACTAACTGGTAGAGCACTATGAACTGAAGAAACTAAAAGCCGGTTTCACCAAATAACAAAAAAAATTGCATCACAACAACGAATTTGAGGCGCTCACCTGGATGAACTTGTAGCATTCTGTATTTTCAGGTCATTTACGACGTCCTCTATTTTACTAATTATTATATTTTTTTCTCGTACGCGTTTACTTTTAATTCTTATTATATAGTTAAATCGCGTAAACTAAAAATCAATAATTAACGTAAACGGGCACCAAACAAATTAAAGTTTACGTCAAGCAAGCAATATATTATTTTTATGAAAGTAATAATCAACTTTTTATATTTTATTTTTTTGGTTACGTAAAACGTTTACGTTTCGTAATTAAATACATTTAGGCATACCCGGAAGCACCAAAACCTATCTACACTTAACCATATACCCACAATTATACCCAATACTCAAAGTATTATAAGATTTCACCCATGTACATTATCCTAGCCAAATTTTACTTATAAGACACAAGCAAACCTACACATCATAATACTTCAAGACTTACAAGTGTTACTAGTATTTCTTATAAATGTCAAGACTACTCTTTTGGTCCTTTTCCATTCCCTTAAACCATGACAACACAAGGACCAATTTAGGAAACAAGAAGTACATTGTAGCACACAAAAATCTATTCCTAAGTCTTTCTAGTACATACTACAACATAAAACTCATGAGGTCTAAGTTAGTAGCTTGAAATCTTGACCAATGCCCCACAAAATTATATCTATCACATTTACAAACATACCTACATCATATCTAAGGCATACCATATAAGTTTAAAGGCTTGGTTAAGCATTTTCAAGGCTTAAACTAAGTTAAGGTCTCTTAAGAAAACTAGGGTTTTCATTCTATATTTTCAAGCCAAGGGTTTAAATCACAAGGGTGTGATTTGTTTCCCATTCACCACTCATTATACCAAGGTTATCTAAGATCCTAAACATTTCATTTATCATTTTATGTATGTATATGATCTATATAGAAAAATCACCATTAGGAAACTTTAATCATGAAAAATGAACTTACACTTGTGATCATGGTTTTATGGAATTTTACACATATTATATAGTTGTTAATATCATGTCATAATGGATATATAAGTATGGTATCATGTTGGTTTAAGTGGAAAATGTATAAGTATAAACTTGTAATTAAAGATTACTTAAGAAAGTTTATGAGCTAAAAGTGTTGTTATGAACTTATTAACTTGAAAATTTGGACAAGATATGGACTAATAGACATTATATATGTATGGCATATGATATAAAAGGTTGTGAAAAACTTGTGGTATTTTATTAGGTTGAAAAGTATATAAAAACAAGTTTATATAATTAGTTATATAAAAGATATAAAGGGGCTGTTTTGGTTCGTATTTTGTACCAGCTAGATTATGTTTTATAAAGATAGTACGTCTCATGACGATTCCAAAAAGGTAAGAAACTCGAAAAACCGATTTATAACGAAAAAGATACGGCAAATATAAGTCTTACGTTAATGCCAAATTTATAAAATAAACTTTATAAAAGCAAGTTATAAAATACTTCTAAAATATAAGGTTTAGTATTTTTAACAGATTGTACATATTTTTAGGATACCAAAATGATAAGAATCATATTTTTCCAATCGATAACGAAGAAGTTATGAATTTCACGAGTTTACGATAATTAATACTTTTATAAAACTATTTTTATAAAAGTTACTATTCATGACAGAAACATATATTTTGGAAACATCAATAAATTGATAGAACTTTTAATTACGAGAACGTGCTCGAAAGAATCACTAAAAACGGAGCTAAAACGAGTAAGATACGACGTTTCAAAGTTATCGAACATTATTTATAAAAGCTGAAAAACCGTATTCTTTCAGCTGCTATGAAAACTCAATTTTGAGACCTTCGGGTCCGATTGATCCGAAGTGTAAATAACTACAAAGTTGTTCGGAGGACATTTTACATATTACTGCACGATTTTCATAATTTTAGGATGTATAGTTTGAAAACTTAGGGTCCACTTTTCCTAATAGGGAATAGTGTAGGTTCGTTTAAAATAATTTTTTGAGACATTTTAAATCGTTTTATATAATATTTTTATATGTCTTAAAATTTATAAATATTATTTGGCAAAGATCATTTATTTATTTTATTCGATTATACGAGTACGAACACGTGGTATTTGTTTAACAAAGCGATTTAAATATGATTTCATAAACACAAATTAGAGGTGATGTAGCTATATAGGATTATATATGGTTGTTGTTAATCAAAGTGTTTAGTATTTATACGGCCTATAATTAATTAGGTTGCAATCAGCGTTTATCCGACGCATTTTCTAAGTGTGATATACTTTGTTGATTTCCAATTACTCGAGGTGAGTTCATAGCCTCATTTCTATCTACTTGTTTTACAAACTCTACAGGATGCTTGTTTTACTACAGACACGAGTGTTTTAAACTATATGATATCCAGATTATTGCCTGAATATTATTGCCTAAGTTACCACATTGCCATCTAAGTCTCTACCATATCATGAACCGTCAATTACTATTATAGTGAGCGCTAGTGTTGTGGATAGATCTATCGGGACTAACAATCCCTGCCGGAATTTATGGTCACAAGTTGATCATAGTGCATTTAACATTTAGAGAACTGTAGGCTGTTTTGGCAGACACCCTACCTATTTGTTGCAGACAGACAGTTAAGGCTTCGGGCTCATGAGCTTAGCGCAATAATACATGTTTTAGACTACTAAATTTGTTTCATAGTCTACTTTCACTTAAATCTTGTGGTTCACTCTTTACTTGATAAACCTATGAATTCACTCAACCGTTGTGTTGACCTTTAGCATGTTTAATTTCAGGTCCTAAGGTATAAGCTTGGATGTGAGCCGTGATGGATATCAATGAAAATGGATTCTGTGTTTATTTAAATTCAATGCAACTTTTATCTATAAAAACTTAAGTCACCTTTTGATATTACGAAGCTTTTGTTTAATTAAAAACGTATGTGGAAATGTTTACGACTTTTAAAACATATGAAACCTAATGTATGAACTCTGATATTTTTCTATGGCATCGAATGAAATCTTATCTTAAAACGTTCATTTAAGGTCGTTTCCTATATCTTGATTGTTGTACTTTGACGTAGCACCCCATTGTTACCATTCCGCTGCATACCAGATTTTGAGGGTGTTACATTTACGATTTTTTTATTTAACAAACTTTATTTATCAAATATGGAGCGCATATCTATCGATTCATTCGAAAAATAATGTCGCTGAAAAGAGCGTCGAATTGCGAACAAAACGAGCCCAATATTGCAATGCTTCTGACATGCGTACGATTTTATAAAAAATGTTGAAGTTTCAAAGTGAGTACCAACGACTGACGAAAATAGTACTCGCCGTTATCAGTTCGTTGCAAAAGTAGTCTCGCGTGCTCCGCGGTAGCGTGCGGGTTACGAACCTCGTTAAATGCAAATGGTAGATTTGGAATAGGGGTAGGTTATAAGTACCTCCTAAAACACCATTTGTAGCCCCTATGTTTTTTGCTTTTTTTGATTTTTTTTTTAATTTTAATTTTATTTTTATAATTTTGTTTATGTTATAAAACTGTGAAACGTAAAGTGCGGAAAAAATAATCAAGTTGAACAAGTCAAAAATATTAAACTGTCAAAAAATACGGAACATAAACTAATAAAAAACTGTGTTGCAAACAAGGAGAAAACAAAACCAAAAGTACGGATTATCCGTACTTTTTGCGGTTTTTTTTTTTGTATTTTTATAATTTTGTATATGTTATAAAACTGTGACACGGAAAAAACGGAATGAAAAATATAAAGTT
>BQNB010149135.1:0-10543 GCA_026074375.1 Tanacetum coccineum | reverse complement strand
GCACCTTTAATTCCTCATTTGTGGTTAAATTATGGCTAATACGTGGGTAATTACCCAGGAATCAATATACGTGGGTATTTTCCATGGGTATTTGACAGAATTCCTGTAGTGGAAGGCTACCATTACTTGATTTGAGTGTGGAAAGCAAGGGCATTACTGAAGTAAGTGTTTGAGGTTGAAGAACCAAAACCGCAGAAATCAAGCTGGGAATAAAGAAGCTCGGGGAAGAGCATATGCGTTGGGTGGAGGAGAAGCCAACCAGGACCCTAATGTCGTAACGGGTACGTTTCTCCTCAATAACTATTATGCTTCTATCCTATATGATATTACTGCCGATAGAAGTCTTGTGTCGACTACATTTAGCCCCTTAATTGATATCATCCCAACTGCATTAGACACTAAGTACGTCGTAGAGATAGCTAATGGAAAGATAATAGGAGCTTATACTATAATTTGAGATTGTACCTTAAACTTTCTAAACCACTCGTTCAACATCGACTTAATGCCCTTAGAACTAGGTAGTTTCGACGTCATCAACGGTATGGATTGGTTGACGAAGTACCATGCCGTGATCGTGTGTAATGAGAAGATTGTCCGTGTCCCATTTGGCAACGAAATCTTAACGATTAAAGGTGATAGGAGCGATGGTAGAAGCAAATCTATATTGAATATCATCTTGTGCACCAAGACTCAGAAGTATATACAAAAGGATGCCATGTCTTTCTGGCGCAGATCACTGAAAAGAAGACGGAGAAAAAGTCGAAGGAGAAGCGACTTGAGAACGTACCGATCGTGTGTGGTTTTCTGGAAGTCTTTCCCGAAGACTTGCCAGGACTTCCACCAACCCAACAAGTTGAATTTCAAATCGACTTAGTGTTGGGTGCTGCACCTGTAGCATGACCACCTTATAGATTGGCCCCGTCAGAGATGTAAGAGCTGTCTAACCAATTGAAAAAATTCTTAGACAGAGGATTTATAAGACCAAGTTTTTCACCCAGGAGAGCTCCGGTCTTGTTTGTCAAGAATAAGGATGGATCCTTCAGGATGTGCATCGATTACCGTGAATTGAACAAACTAACCGTGAAGAACCGCTACCTGCCCCCAAGGATTAATGACTTGTTTGATTAACTGCAAGGATCCATTGTCTACTCGAAGATCGACCTGAGGTCTAGTTATCACCAACTTAGAGTTCGAAAAGAAGATATTCCTAAGACCGCGTTCAGGACCGGTTATGGTCACTATGAATTTCAAGTCATGCCGTTTAGTTTGACCAACACACCGACGATATTCATGGATCTGATGAATCGGGTGTGCAAACCATACTTAGATAAGTTCGTGATAGTATTCATTGACGATATTTTGATCTACTCAAGAAGTAAGGAGGAGTATGAGGAACACCTTAAGTTAATCTTGGAGTTACTTAAGAAGGATGAATTGTACGCCAAATTCTCTAAGTGTGAATTCTGGCTCCCGAAAGTGCAATTTCTCGATCATGTTATTGATAGTCAAGGCAATCACGTTGATCCCCCCAAGATTAAGTCGATCAAGTATTGGGCAACGCCTATGACTCCCACGGAGATACGTTAATTCTTAGGTCTTTCCGGTTATTACCGACAGTTTATCAAAGGTTTCTCTAAGATAGCGAAACCTCTAACCAAACCGACTCAAACGAATGTAAAATTTGAATAGGAAGAGAAAGCATTCCAGCTATTGAAGCACAAGTTATGTAGTGCACCGATCCTATCATTACCGAAAGGAACCGAGAACTTTGTGGTTTACTGCGATGCTTTACATAAGGTCTTAGGTGCCGTACTGATGCAAAATGAGATAGTAATAGCTTACGCATCACGTCAAATCAAGGTTTATGAGAAGAACTATACAACTCACGATTTGGAGTTAGGAGCTGTAGTATTCGCTCTAAATATTTAGAGACACTACCTGTATGGCACGAAGTGTACCATGTTCACTGATCACAAAAGTTTGCAACACATTCTTGATCAGAAAGAGTTGAACATGAGACAATGTCAATGGTTGGAACTACTCAGTAATTACGATTATGAGATTCATTATCACCCCGAAAAGGCAAACGTAGTGGCAGATGCTTTAAGCCGAAAGGAAAGGATATAGCTGCTACGAGTTTGAGCCTTAGTTATGACAATTAATTTAAACCTTCCATCGTAAATTTTAAATGCTCAAGCTGAGGCAATGAAAGAAGAGAATGTTAAGGAGGAAAACCTACGTGGTATGGACAAGGAGTTTGAGACTCGTCCCAACAGAACTCTTTGTATTAGGAACAGGACTTGGTTACCACGTTTTGGAGAATTAAGAGATCTAATTAGGCATGAGTCGCATAAGTCTAAGTATTCTATCCACCCTAGATCATATAAGATGTACCACGATTTGAAGAAGTTGTACTGGTGGCCCAACATGAAAGCAGACATCGCCACCTATGTCAGCAAGTGCTTGACATGTTCAAAAGTAAAAGTTGAATACCAAAATCCATCTGGTTTATTGGTACAGCCTGAGATACCCTAATGGAAAGGGGAAAAGATAACAATGGACTTTGTCACCAAGTTGCCAAAGACATCAAGTGAATTCGACACAATTTGGGTAATCGTTGATCGTCTTACAAAATCTGCACACTTCTTACCAATGAAGGAGACCGATTTAATTCAGAGACTAACGAGACTTTACTTAAAAGGAAGTAGTCTCAAGGCATGGAGTGCCAGTCTCGATTATCTTAGACAGAAATAGTAGATTTACATCTCGTTTCTGGCAGTCACTCAAGAAATATTTTGGTACACGTCTGGATATGAGTACCTTGTATCATCCACAAACAGATGACCAAAGTGAAAGAACCATCCAAATGCTAGAAGATATTTTATGCGCTTGCGTGATAGATTTTGGAAATGGTTGGGATATGCATTTACCATTAGTGGAGTTTTCCTACAACAACAATTATCATACTAGTATTAAGGCTGCACTGTTTAAGGCACTTTACGGTCGTAAGTGTCTATCACCCGCCTGTTGGACTAAGGTTGGAGATAGCCAACTCAGTCCAGAGATCATTTACGAAATAGCTAAGAAAATTATTCAGATAAAGAACCGAATTTAAGCTGCTCATGATCGTCAAAAGAGTTATGCCTCTATAATTCCAAGTGGGAGATAAGGTTATGTTGAAGGTCTCATCTTGGAAATGTGTGATACATTTTGGCAAACGGAGAAAGTTAAACCCATGATACATAGGACCTTTCAAAGTGTTAGCTAAAGTTGGACCTATAGCATGTCGACTAGAACTTTCCCAACAACTAAGCAAAGTTCATAACACATTCCATGTGTCAAATTTGAAGAAGTGCTTGTCTGATGAAACCCTCGTCATCCCGTTGGAAGAGATCCAAATCGACAACAAACTGCATTTCATTGAGGAACCGGTGGAGATCATGGACCGAGAGGTCAAGCGATTAAAGAAAAGTCGCATTCCTATCGTCAACGTACGATGGAACTCCAGGAGAGGTCCTGAGTTTACATGGGAACGCGAAAACCAGTTTCGAAGCAAGTATCCACACTTGTTTTTTGACACCTCATCACTGAATACCATCAATTGAGTTCTAGGACGGAACTCTCTTAACGGGGAAAGACTATGACAATCGGTATTTTCCAAGTAAATATTTGGCTATTAATTTATTATTTTTCACTTTTTACGTTTACGTGATTTATTTAACGTATAACCGGGAGGTTACCTCGCGTTTTAGCAAAAACATCTCCGGATACGTTCCGGCTTTAGACTAAGTGTGGTCTACTCTCAACTAGCGTGTTATGACTTTACATGCATATTTCTATATGTCACGTGCTTATATTTTACGAGTTACGGGAATTGGTTACTTGTGCATTTTTCATTTTTTATGCATGCATGTATATATATATATTCCCCCTAAAATAATATCAAGATATTTATATGCATGTGTAAAATTCAAATTTTAAAAATTTTAAAAAACATTTGGTCCCCTCTTCCCCTCTGCTCGGCCGACCACCACACCGCCCCCCCACCCCCCCCATCCCCCACCCCCCAATCGCAATTTTGTTGTAAGCCTAAACTTGACTTTTGTCTCTTATGTATTTTGAATTTTAATCCTTGGAAAGGTAGTACATATGTGGTTTTAGTCTAGCTATTTTGTTTCATCAATATTTTGTCTTGTACCAAAACTTGAACCCTACACCTTAAGGAATCTTATGTGCATGTGTTTGTATAAAAAGAGAGAACTAGCAAGCATATCACACACACACATAAACACTTAACAACAATTTTGCTCTCTCCCTTTCCTTTTCTTTGTTCGGCCGACGCAAGCAACACCAACACCTTGGGTGCTCATTTTCTTTGATCTTCAATACTTGGGTCACATACATACTAGTGGTGTTTGATTTGGTTTATTCGGGTTACTTGTAGATCGAGTTCGGGTTATACATATTTATATTTTCAGGTTAATCTTCATCCATTTCTTCATTTTTGTAAGTAAACATTTTCTTGCATAATTTTGTACTTTTCATTTCATCTTCATATATATTTATCACCATACATGCTCTTTTATAAAAACTACACTTAACAAATCTTATATATTTTTATTTTTATTTTTTTTATATATAACAGGATAAATAAATGACACCTCATGCCACATAATCACCAAAGAAAGCCACCTCATCCACAATTAATGCCACATCATCACTTAATAAAGCCACATCATCAGAATTAAAGCCACATATGCATAATCCTAAGCCATGTCATCATGATTTAAAGCCACCAAAGCATTCCACAATTCCAAATTATTTCAGAATAAATTCAGACTAAAAATATATTTAACACGAATCAAACCCTGGTCTATGCACCCACAACAATTGGAATTACCATTAGACCATAATGATAGTTGTGGCAAGTTTTTAAAAAACAAATACATAACTAAACGGACTTTTAAATTTAAAACTGGTTGAATGGAACATATCAGTTATAGAAATCATGCCTAAAATCACGCATACCATATCAATGACAATTTAAATCATCTAAAATCACGCACATGCCTCTAACACCATCAAAGCCAAAACTATGTTTTGATCGGCTGAATCAAAACACATTAAAACACCCACAAACACACCAATTGAATCAAAGATGAGTTTTGATTAATATTCAAAAAAAATTATGATCCCTTACTTAATCAAGCATGAGCCCTACCAAGAAGTTAAAGATGAGTTTTGATAATATCTATGAGGTATGACTAACCTTACGATTAGTTTTTTCTTATAAATCCATTACTTTTTGGATTGGAATATATTTTTGTTATTATACACATGTTGGTGAATATCTTCAGGTGAATTGGCCGATTAAGCAAAAAAAGCAGGAGCATACATTGTTGCTAGATAGTACTTGACAGAACAAATCAAATGAGGATTTATGGATTTTGCCAAACTTATTACAACTCCTCATATGATGTCTAAGGTTTACCTTTCATTTTTTCCGTTATGTTTGTTTTTTCTCTAATGTTATGAATGAATTGTGTAAGTGTATCATTTGTGGATCAGGTTGCAACTTTTGATTAAGAAAAAATATGTATTGTTTCAGTTTATGAAAAAACAAGTGGGTTGATTGTGAATGATCCAGTTTTCAGACACATAAGGTATGAATTTACACAGTATCACTCCCTTTGAGATCGATTTTAGCATTTAGAATTAAGAGGTGTTTAGCAGTGTGTTTAAAAATGCTGAGAAGTTTGGAGTAGTTTAATCACTGGGATAAACTAATCAGCTCATTTATTTTGAGTAGTCATTGAAGAAAAGTTTATGTTTGGTTAAAATTTGAAAATAAGTAATGATTGGATCAGAATAAAACTGAATTAAAGTCAATATCTTGATATCTGTTAAGGTAAAATACCGTACCTTGAGTTTAGGGTGCGTTCCCTATCCTCTTGGTGACGTATCCCCTTGAATTACCTGAAAGTAAGAAAGAATACTCGTTAACTCGCCCCGGGTGTTGACCCAGGACCAAGCTCGGGCGTGAGAGTAAGTATGTAAATATGAGCCGAAGGGGCTATATGTTAGAACCGAAGAGGCTATAGTAATAAATGTGTGTATGTGTGCAGTAAATGCTATCTTTGAATAGTAAATACGAGGGTATTTATACTAGTCAAAACACTGTAGGGATGTACGGTTTCTGGAATGTAGATGACGACCATTTCGTCATGTCTCTATCGCTTGTGTCTTAGATGGTGACATCTCTTTAGTTGACGTCACAGTTTATCATGCAGTCACTATCTTTCTGTGTTTCTGGTGACGTTATCTCTTTGATGATGTTGCCCTGTATGTCTCTGAAATAAAGTCAGCGCTTTGTTGTTTACTATGCTGACATCATGTACCCGTTCAGAACTTCATGGCCCGTTCGGACTCTTCTGATGAAGAAAAGAAGAATGATGGTTTATTTGTAACAAACGAGATAGACATTTAATTCTTTGTGTATTATATGTGTTTTAGATGACATATTACTTTGAATGAATGTATGACCATGTTTCTTTTTTCACTTCAGGTAGACGTTTATTACTAAAATTTGGAAATGCTGCAAGAGCTTATTTTTCCCTTCAGGTATACATTCAATTTTCCATGTGTTATTTCTAAGAGCTTATTTGTTGTACGCGTGTACCGCCTTTGATCGCTAAATTTGCATTTTGCATTGTTTAGAGAGATAACTTTCGAGTCACATGTGATCGTATAAAACTGTACTAAAGGGATCTAAGCGTTTTACATGAAACTTCACAAGGACAAGACAACAGTAATGAATGTTCTTGTGTCAAAGGTGTGGTTTTCTACCGAATTTGTTAAAGGTTGTTTTTTATAGGATTTTTTGTTTTATAGATATCATGACTCCAATTAGGTTAGACAATCACGTTTGATGTATGAAGAATTAGTGATTAGTTTCTTATGCATTTACCTTAAGCCAGTTCTTAATTATTGGCGGATATTTCACTTTATCAGCACTTACGCTGTAGTTATATGTACCCAGTCATTCACTCTTGATGAGCTTGCACAACTATTTATTGACAATGTTAGATATTATTTTTAGCTCAAGTTTATACTGTTGGTAGTTCTTTTGTAAATTGCTCGGTTTTAGTTTACTGCGATATCAACTAATTGATCTTTTGTTTGTGTAGCAAGGAATTTTGTTTTATTGTTTTTGCTTTGTTCTTTCAGGATTCCCTATTACTTGGCAAACTGGATATCACTTGTCTTGAGAAGGAACTGGATATATCACGCGTTAATACAGTCAGTAAGTATCATGCTCTTTTTAAGAGGCCATAAGTTTCATTTTCCATAACATATACTGGTTTCCGACTGCACATATTGTTTATGGCGATTGTTTATCTCTTCACCCTTTAATTGTATTATTGGTGAATTAATATTGATATCTGTTTAATATCTTTGCGTTCAAATGTTATCTTTTTGTTGTAAGTTTTTTCTGGTATGTATATTGTTTCATTATTACCTAATAATTCTTTTCTTAAGATGTATAATTACACCAAATTATAAGAGATGAGTTAGCCTTATTTTGTTATAGTCACAATGTATACAATATAATATGTATGCATATTCATAGCTACTAAGTTCCTACCAGAATTGTAAAGCAACATTTGATTATTATGTGTTTTGTTTTCTTATATCAGTTACGATGCCTCTTATTTGTAAGCTTTTTCTATATCTATGACTTTTAAACTTTTTTCTACAAAATTGATAAAAGCCTCAGTTGGGTCTTTTTTTGGATCTTTATCTTTAAATTCTCTAGATAAGCCATTTTTCTTTTCTTGTACTTCATGTAAAACAAAAATATGCAAATGCAGGAGGAAGAGCTAGACACATATATTATATTACATGACAATATTAGACACGTAAATTCTAATAGTTTGTAGATCACATGAGCTAGACACATATATTCTTCTTACCATGACATCTATATACTAACGTGTTGAAAGTTAAGGGTCTATACATTTTATAATGTCTTGGTTTCTAATGACATGCAAAGATATTATTAATAAGCTAATTAATTTGGGTTTTTTTCTATCGTGAACTTGATTGTTTTGCCACCAAGTCCCGCAACTTAAGCTAGATAAGATATGTGAACGAGTCTGCATTATCACGAACTTCTGAGTTAAGAGACACGAGGAACATTCATAGTGTTTATAGATGGGCTATTTTAAATGGCCTTGTGGAAAGTTCATTCTATATATAGATCTGCAATATTGCATATTGAGGAGAATTTGGTTGTAAATTCTTTACCTATCTCGGTCACAGTTACTCAAGGACTAATAAGGTAGAAAATATGAATTTATAAGGTGTTTGGGATTTCCTGTTTAGTAGCCTATCTGCTTATGTTTAAAATAGATAAGCAGTTATAGACTGCTTATTTTGCCTACTTTAGAGTAACTAAACCCTTTAATCGTTAGAATAAGCAGACATATTAATAAATTGTCAGACCCAAACACCTCCATATTGTAAATTTATGCTATTTGAGCTGGCATTGATGAACGGTAATTTGCTTATTGTAGTTTAATACATTGGGGGATATGAATAGTGTAACAACAAAGATGCAATACTCCCAGGTAAACCAGTTCACTGTTGGTCACCACACCATAACCAAACCGGTTCATGTACGTTTATTTATTCTTAAATGATGCACATATCTAAAGATTGAAGCTACGATCCATAGTTCCAGACTTCCAGGTTTTGTACATATTATATTTATAGCTAAACTTGATGGTAAAGAAAAGGATTATTGAAAAAGCACTTAAAATTCAGTTCATAACACTTGTGAATTTTGAACCACTGAACCATGACCTCTTTACCCATGTTAGTCGATACATTTTGGTTAATTTCATGTCTTAGTAACTTTTTGATGAGAGTGTTCCATGCGTGGTTCTCCTAACGGCTGGTCCTGGGGTTCGTGATACACATGTAATCGTTCTTCATACTTTTTGTTTTTGTTTATGATTTTTTATATCCTTTTACATTGTTGATCTGCTGGATTTATATTAATACAAAATTAACATGTATAGCGATGCGGCTTTAAGATGTTCACAAGAGCTACTGCAAGGAAGCTTTTTACTAATATTCGTTTAAAAAGGTATAAAATTTGTGAGCTTGCTTTAACTTTGGTTTCAGTTTTTAACTAAATGTTCTTGGGTGGAAAAAGGACAGAGTTTTGTGTTTTAGTTGAAGTCGTATTTTGTTGCCTCAACCGGATTGATGAAAGAATGTAATTGGCAAAAGGAAACATTGATTTCACTTATCACCATTTTATAAATATCTACGATTCAGAATTTAGACGAAAAAAATTGGCTAAATAACAGATGAGTAATTTAGCATATTAGCATGACATACCCGATGTTCTTTTGTATGAAGCTTATTGCACTCTCTTATGCTTTAACATGCTTATGACAATTCTCTTATAATCGACCCGACCCGTTTTGATCCGTAAAAGAACCTTCTTTAAAATTGACATGTTGTCCAACCCACGCCACACCTATGTTATAGCTACTTTTCATCAAGTTCAGGTGTTTGTCTCTTTCATTGGTAGATCTAAGTTGTCATTTATGGTGTGACTATAGAAGTGGTTCTTTGAAGTTGAGTTAGTTTATTTGAGCAAACTCTTTCATATCACTTTAGTAGAGATATGAGTAACCTGGCCTGAAATTTCGGGATCAAAAGTGAGTCCATCAAGCATCTTGAACATGGTGTGGGAAATGGATCTCATGAATCTGCAATTGAATCTGCACCTCAAATTGAATCTGCAAGATCTTATCTATAGAATTCACAAGCGATATATATTATAAATCTTCCAGATTCAATTATAACTTATGAAAACTTGATTACTGATGATGGTCTTTTTACTCTCTTTAGAAAACCGACAGTAGCATGCAAGAGGAAATGGGCACATCTTGCCATGATGCAACATCAGGTATTATAGTCTTGCTGTTGGACCTTTTAATAGTAATTTTGCCAATTCAGACTACTTTGAATTTTGAAGATAATGCATTTGAGAAGGAAGAGGGTGAAACAAACAAATATTATTTGCCAGGTGTGCATGAACGCAACAAATACACGGAACCCACTAAAAAAGAAGGATTTTTTTGTTTTATGGCGAAAGAGCATATAAAATGGGATGTGATTTGACATTCGGTAGTCAGCCTTCTGTGTTCAGTGGGAAACAATCATGCGGCAATCCAAATGTTGCAGTTTCAATAAAACGCCTGCATACTGCAATTTGAATCGCATGTTGTGAATGAAGGGTTTGAAGATACGAGGTAAAATGACTATTATCAAAGTCGTCTTGTGCACATCTTGCCATGATGCAACATCAGGTATTATAGTCTTGCTGTTGGACCTTTTAATAGTAATTTTGCCAATTCAGACTACTTTGAATTTTGAAGATAATGCATTTAAGAAGGAAGAGGGTGAAACAAACAAATATTATTTGCCAGGTGTGCATGAACGCAACAAATACACGGAACCCACT
>BQNB010149134.1:0-16208 GCA_026074375.1 Tanacetum coccineum | reverse complement strand
GTACCTATAGGCTTAGTAATACTAGTTGTACAAGAAATTTTAGGAAAAAACGATCAAAAGTGAGTCTTTTTGTGTTTTGAAAATTTTGAGTTTCGGACTTGTAGAAGGCGATTTAGCAATTGCAGTTAAAGGCGAATTAACAAGGTTTCTTTGCAAGGCGATTTATCAAGTTTCTTTGCAAGGCGATTTATCAAGTTTTCTTTGCAAGGCGATTTATCATCTTTTCTTTGCAAGGCGATTTATCATCTTTACAGTACAAGGCGATTTATCAAGGTGAGTTAACAAGCATTTAGTAAAAGGCGAATTAACAATTTTTCTTTGAAAGGCGATTTAACAACTTCCCTTTACAAGGCGATTGAACAACTTTCAAAAAGAAAATTAATTCACTCAAACACTCAAATTGCTTAAGTAACTTTTATGGTTTATCTCTGTGATTTGTAAAATCCTGTGAAATATTCACTTGTCTTCTCGGTTTTATCAAGAGTTGTAAAATCCCGTATAGTTTCTAGACTTACAAACACTTAAAAGACTACTTACTAAAAACACAATTACTTTTAATCACCGTTCAATCAACAAGTAATCTAATAACATCAAATCAAAATGGATTCAATGATTCCAACTGGACAAAAGAATACTCTTGCTGAGTACATGATACTTTCTGGTGCTGACAATCGTCCACCAATGTTAGAAAAAGACCTATATGATTCTTGGAAAAGTATAATGGAACCATACATGTAAAATAGAGAGCACGGAAGAATGATACTTGAATCAGTTGAACACGGTCCACTTATTTGACATACAATTGAAGAAAATGGTGTGACCAGGACAAAGAAATATGCTGAATTGTCTCCTGCTGAGAAAATTCAAGCTGATTATGATATGAAGACAATTAATATCATTCTTCAAGGTCTACCAACTGATATCTATTCACTTGTGAATCATCACAGATTTGCAAAGGATCTTGGGAAAAGTTCAACTATTAATGCAAGGTACTTCTTTAACAAAGCAAGAAAGGGAGTGTAAAATGTATGATGCATTTGATAAGTTTGCTCACATCAAGGGGGAGTCACTTCATCAGTATTACTTGAGATTCACCCAGCAGATCAATGATATGAACATTTACAACATGAAACTGGAGCAATTTCAAGTTAATACCAAGTTCTTAAACACCCACCTGAATGGAGTAAGTTTGTGACTGATGTCAAGCTTGTAAAATATTTGCATACTACCAACTTTGATAAGCTTTATGCATATCTTGAACAACACGAACTCCATCCAAATGAAGTCCGTCTTATGCGTGAACGCAATCGAGATCCACTTGCACTAGTTGCGAATCATCAAATGAAACCACCTCACTTCAACACTTATCAGTCTTCATACAACAATCCTTATTTTCAACAACAGTTTTCACCATCTCAGTCTCATCAATATGGATCAACTCATCCCACATAACATTACTCAACTACTTATTCATCCACACAACATGCAATCACTTATCCATCAGCACCGTATCCACATGCTTACTCATCAACTGTTCATCAAAAGGCCTGTCCACAACCACAATTTGTTCCTCAAATTAAATATACTGTCTCCACAGTTAATCAATAGATACACCTTGCTGAATTTCTGCAAATAGACTTCGGTCTAGAAGTTCTTGTGTTTAAGCAAGGAGATATTGATGCCATCAACAAAATGATGTCATTTCTGTCTAATGTCGTCACATCTCGTTTCCCATCTACCAACAATCAGCTAAGAAACTCATCCAACCCAAGACAACAAGCAACTATTCATGATGGAAGAGTGACTATTCAACCACTTCAGGAGAGACAAAATTCTTATGCTGCTGGTACTTCAGGAACATGAACTAATACTTTAGGAACAGGAGGGAATTATTCAAGTCAACAAAGGATTGTGAAGTGTTTTAACTGCCAAGGGGAATGTCATATGGCAAGACAGTGTCCAAAGCCAAAGAGAAAAAGGGATGCTACGTGGTTCAGGGAAAAAGTTCTATTGGTCAAAGCTCAAGGAAATGGTAAAGTTCTTACTGAGGAAGAATTGGAATTCTTGGCAGATCCTGGTATTGCAGAAGGTCCTATTACACAGTCGGTCATCACACACAATGCAACTTATCAAGCAGATGATTTTGATGCATATGATTCTGACTGTGATGAGATCTATACAGCCAAAGCAGTTTTTATAGCTTATTTTTCTAGTTACAGATCAGATGTTATCTACGAGGTACCAATATCTAACAACACTAATAATGATATGCTAAATCAAAGTGTACAAGAGATGCCGTATTCTGAACCTTCTCATTTTGTGGAACATTCAGAGACTGAGATACATAGTGATAGTAATATCATTCCATACTCTCAGTATCTAATTGAATCACAAACTACAGCTGTTCATGATACAAATTCTTCTGCACAACAAGATGCCTTGATATTATCTGTGTTTGAACAACTGTCAAATTAAGTAACTAACTGTAACAAGGTCAATAATGACTATATAATTTATAATGAAACCTTATCTGCTGAGCTAGAAAGATACAAAGAACAGGTAAAATTGCTAGAAGAAAGATAAAATGTGGATTTAGGTACTCGAGAAAAGCTTATAATAAATGATATAATTCGGGAGAAAAATGCATAGTTTGCGGATTTTGAAAAAAAAATTAACAGTCTTAAACAAACTCTTTCTGAACAAACAAAGGAAAAGGAATTGTTAACAAAAACATTTAATGTTAAATAACTGGACAACATTGTTTGTAAAATGGGTTAATCCGTGAAAACTGTGCATATGCTCACGAAACCACAAGTTTTCTATGATAACAACGTGAAACAAGCTCTTGGTTTTCAAAATCCTTTCTATCTTAAAAAAGCTCAGCAAATTAGGCCAATGATGTATGACGGTAATGTTATTGCTAAGGAAACCAATGTGATTCCAATTGCTGATTCTGAATAGACTTTGATGCTTGAGGAAGAGAGTCGATCCAAAATGCTTTTAAAACAAAGTGATCCAATGGTTTTAGAAAAGAAAGTTAATACTACACCAATTAATTATGCTGAGTTAAATCGATTGTCTGGAGATTTTTATAAAAGTTTTGTCCCATAACGAGAACTGTCTAATAAACAAGCTTTACACCATATTATTAACTAATCTGCTTCTTTGCTTGTCAAAATTAAGGCTCCTCGGGAACTTCCTAAGGTAAGCCTAGTTAATACAAGCCTTAAAAAGCTTAAATACCATCTTAGCCAATTTGACAATGTGGTGAAAAGCGGATCACACCCAATGCTTTAACAGAAGGGGAATGGGGTTTTGAACATACAAAAGCTGTTTTTCAAAATGAAATAATACCATTTTTAAAGACTTTAAAAGACATATTTAATTTTTTTGATAAAGGTCTTTTAAATAAGGTAACGAAAGTTAAAACAGTTTTTAACGTGATGGGAGCTGCTATTTAACAGTATCATGTAGACAAACAAGGTTTTGAAATTCAAAAGAAACATTTTTTGATTGAAAACGATCGACTCTTGGATCAAATCATTTCTCAAGATATTGTGAATATTTTTGTGAATTCTTCTGTGGATGTGAATACTTCTATGAAAGTGAATTCTTATTTTATCATGAATGATTATGTGAATTATATGGAAATGTGCAACAAGTGTTTGGAACTTGAAGCTGAGCTTCTTAAACAACACAACATGGTTGAAAAAGATGAATATAATAGACTTTTTAAAAGATATTCTGAACTTGAACAACACTGCATTTCTCTTGAAATTGCAATGCAACTCAATAAAGAAATTTTTCAAAAGACTAACACATCTGTGAACCAAACTGAACCTTCTTTTGGTCAATTGTTTGAATCAAACAATTTGAAAGCTGAGCTTCAAGCAAAAGACATGATAATCAAAAAGTTAAAAGCACACATTAAGCATATCAATGAAACTTCTACCAGTGAAAGTGTGTAAAAGGACTTCGATGAAATTGAGACTATAAATATTAAACTGGAACATAGGGTGACAAGACTAATTGCTAAAAATGAGCATTTGAAATAGACGTATAAACAACTTTATGATTCAATTAAACCATCACGTGTTCGTGCTAAAGAACAAATTGAATCTTTGTTAATCAAGTAAATCAAAAGTCTATTGAAATTTCTGATTTAAATGTTCAACTTTAAGAAAAAGTGTTTGTCGTAACAGCATTTAAAAATGATCTTAGAAAATTAAAAGGGAAGGACATAGTTGCTACCGCTGCCCAGATGTCGAATGCTGCCACTATTGCTCTAGAAATGTATAAGCTTGACCCAGTAATTTTGGCACCTATGGTTAAGAATAATAGGGAAGCTCATGAATACTATCTTAAGCATACTATAGAACAAGCTGCTATTCTTAGGGAGGTAGTTGAACAAGCTAAATCACAAAACCCTTTAGATAGTGCATCCTACTCAGCTTGTATGCACTGGTACAAAAACTGGTATTGGTCACTCCAAAAATGTGTGACGATATACATATGGTCCCTGGTTTTTGTTTGTTTTGTCACTAAAGATCGCAGCCACCTGTAGTTCACATAGTGTTCACGTTAAGGAGTTCCGTGGGCTATTTTCTCATTAAAAAAGATGACTGAAACCCAATATATGTGTCAAATATGCACAAGGTTTTTGTTGGGATTACACAGTATTAGTGACCGTAAACACTAGTAAGTCACACGAATGGTTTTTGAAGTAACTATTGTTCGTGCCTTTTGGCCACAAATATATAATAAATGTGACATTTGAGATTGATTTTATTTAAGTAAAAATTTGTATTTTATGTGACTATTTACCCGTCCTGTGGCGCACACGAATTATATTATAAATGTGGACGTTTGTGATGCTATAGTCACACAACTGTGTGTTGTTTTTTTGTATTAAGTCACATACAATTTTAAAAAAATGGCTAAAAGAAAGTCCTTAATCACAGTGTGCCCCCATATATGCATTATTCCACAATCCAATTACATGTGTCTTTTTTTATATGGTGAATATAAATTCATCCAATGTCACATACTTGTATGTGTTTGTGTGTCCCTTTTGTTAAATATTTAGTCACACAAAAGCGATATGTTTTTTTTAGGATATTCGTCACCATAACAAGTTAACCAAAAGTGAAAAAGTTTAATTATAAGTGAGACATATGTTTGTTTTAAATTCACGTGAAATGTGTATTTTGTGTGACTATTTTCATCCCATGGTCACTATGAATATACGGTTCTAGTGTGGGGCTTTTTTAATATTTAGGTCACACCAAGCATGTATTAATTTTTAATTTTAGCCCACAGTACAAGTTAACCAAAAGTAGCCAAAAGTGTTAATAAGTGTGACCAACATGTTTTTAAAGGTCAAGTAAACTGTGATTATTATGTGACAATTGTTCATAATGTTCCAATGGCCACATGCATTTTTATGTTTTGTGGTGTTTTTAATATTTTAGTCACACAATGAAAAAATATAGAATACAGGAAATCAAACCCCCGTGTCCTCTTTCGCAATGCAATGCTTTCGGACTATCCATATAGCTACACTCCCCATTTGGGCTATTGCAGTCAAGGTGAAAATGCAACCAGGACCTAAACTTAATGTGTAAACAGCAAGCATAATGATGAACACATAGACTTTCATACCTAGTGATTCTCTATTTCTCAAGGTAAAAATAGTCCAACAACAAAGTTTGTACGAAGAAAAAGAATGTACCTTTAACAGTTTCATATATGTACCAAACTGACAGACATCACATAAACCTTTAAAACTGAACTGTGCTTGCAGACAAATTTGACCCTGAACGAATTTCTTCATTCACCAACGGTATATATAATCTTTACTGTCATGTATGATTCAGTTGGTAGTATTAGATACATATGAATTATGAATTCGTACCTTCAACAACACAATCGATAATATTTCGTTGCTACTGAATTAACAGTTATGCACCTCCATATGGTAAAGTTTGACCTATTGATCCTGGCATTTAATAATGATTAAAATTTTAGGCATAATAAATTACTGATAATTTAACTTAGGTACATAACATGTCAATAATGACATCACACTGAAGTTTAGTTCCAGGAAGTCAAAGTGTGACTAATCACAACATTCTAATTCTAAACTTGATAAAAGAATCTATCTATACATCTAATAAAAATTAAGCTACAACGTCACATGATTGTCCCTTGGCCCAATGAAAACACTTAAAATGCCACCAGTATTATTAATACTCTAACAGTATTATTAATACTCTAGTAGTATTAACAATACCCCAGCAGTAATAACTCTGCTGGCAGTACTAACTTCTGCTAGCAGTACTAACTTCTTAAGCCTGACAGTATTAACTTCTAGTTGGGCTCGTATCACCCAACTATAGCAATAAAGCCTAAAAAGCAGTAGTAATATACACGAACCATGGCAGCATTAAATCACAACATGCAATACCATTCCTTGTGCCAAACAGTTTTAACTCTTATACTGTTTTAATATTATAACAGTACTAATATACTCGGCAGTATTAACATCTTATTCTTTAAACAATATTAAACGTAGCTTGGCAGCACTAACCTTCAATGCTCAAACAGTAGTAATAACATCCAAGCAGTTTTAATGTTTCATTAGCAGCACAAATATTACATGGCAGCATTTTTTTAATCTCACAAGGGCTTAATTATCAAAGAATTAAGCCTTGGGGAGTAAACATGTGTACAAGTAACAAAAGCTGATAAACACTTGAGATATTTAAAGAATTATACCTGTTATTCAAAATAAGACTTGATAACTAGTCATGTGCAAGAGCAACAACTCTCTACTCTTGCAACAAGGTTGGTCTCATTGTTAGTTACTGTAATGTTACCCTTAGGTGTTACACTATTGAGAAAACCAAAGAAAATAACATGAGCTAAAAATACGATCACACTGCTAACCAACATGGGTGCATCAGGGGCACCCAAACGGGTATGTTTTTAGAACGTCTTGAAAACAAGTCAGTTGCCTCACCTTTTGCTGTGTTAAAATATGTTTACAAAACTAAACTGTTGCAAACTTACAATCAAACAATTTTTAAAGTTATATTGTATACATATTAAATGACTTTGACCTGCTAGACCCATTTGACCCATTTCCTTTTAGTTCTATATTTTAGCTTAAGCCATTTGATTTGGATATACAACATAAACCCTATTGAATTTCAGCAAGTAACGACACACATTTGCAGCCATTAAAATACACTAAATGACCCTAAAGTTCAACAACTAACGACACACATTTGCAGCCATTAACATATACTAAACGGACCCAAATTTCAGAAAGGAATGACACATGTTTGCAGCTATTAACATACGCTAAAAGACCCTAAATTTCAACAAGTAACGACTCACATTTGCTGCCATTAACATACACTAATTGAAACCAAACTTCAGCAAGTAATGACACATGTTTGCAGCCATTAACATATAGCGAAAGACCTAAAATTTCAGCAAGCAACGACAAATGTTTGTATTAACTAAAGGAGATATATTTGAGAACAAGCCAGCAAGTTGAACATTTTCACATATTCTACTATGCTTGCACTACAACTGATGGTACATTTTTCCAATAGCATACTAGATCTTAAAACTTGTTTTTGGTGTCAATAGGGGAACGTTACTAGTTTCATAGGTTTATAAGTTATGAAAGACAAATTGGAGAAAATAAGTTCAATGGCTGCAAATTTTACCACAAGAATTGCTTATCTCTACTTTCTTTCCTAACTTGATGAATGACAATCGTACCTGTTCTGGTGATATTATCTCAACCTTGTGTCTTAATTTATGGTGATACTTAGGTTGTCACTCTTGAAAAAGATAAAAGAAGTAGTAAAATTAAATAAAGTTTAAGTCTTTTTGTAAAGCTTGTACTGCTACTTATAAATGGTGTGTTGGTTATTTGTTGTGATGCTTACCAAGCCCAATAGAAGATACAATGGCAAGAGCCACCCACCACCCACCACCCACCATAATCCAAATCGTAGATATTCAACAAGCTCTTCAACATGCTTCAAAAATAGGTGAAGCGTATACAATCATTCAAAATTTGCACTAGAAACATCCAACTAAATGTTTGTTGCCATTAACATACACAAATGACCCTAAATTTTAGTAAGGAATGACACATGTTTGCAGCTAATAACATAAACTAAAGCGACCCTAAATAACATAAACTAAAACTCACTGCTAGACTGCTTTAATTTGTTAATTTTTGACTGCAACTTCCTACAAAAGAGAAAATAGTTACATCAGTTATTATATACCTGATATAGCATGCACAATTAAGAAGTTGCATATGACTTCCACCTTATGATGATTAAGAATAGTTTTTTTTAACAAAAAGATCTCTCAAAATTTTATAAAAACAGGTATGTGGCTGTTCCTTGAAGATTTTTTAAAACAAACAGGAAATCTAACCCGTGAAGATGAAGGTTTTGCCAACCGCATAAGGACGCACCCTAGATATCAGAGGAAACTATCTAAACTCATTTGGTTGGGTTGTGTTTTAGCAAAAAGGAGAACATGTCAAACCAATAGAAAATCTCCCTAAGTTGATGATTAACGCATAAAACCTCCAAAATCATTCATTTCAGAGATTTAATATATAATTATTCATGAAATTATAGTTAGTAATACAGTTCTACAAAAACGTACATAAAATCAGGGTTGCATGTCAAACCCAACCCGCTCAGACCCATTGTGATCCTATCAGTAGACCCGTTACCCAACTCACATGCACCTGATAGGTAGAGCCGTAAAGGTCAGGTGTAAGATTCAAACTCATGACATTTAGTTAAAGATGAGATTTCAACCACTTGTGCAAGCCCAGATGGGCCAGTTAAAATGTCTATATAATATAAAATTTACTAAACACTTGAAAGTTTGCTAAGTAGATAACACTGTTTTCATTACCTAGCCTCTTCAGCGTTATCAAATCTGATCATTTGACTATAATGCATATTCTCCAGTGCAGATAAAGAACTTTGTCTTGTTGTAGTATTCTAATAAGCGGAAAATTTGTCACCAGTTGATCTTTCCAGTCTTTCTCTAGCTTTGACACGTGCTTTTTCTAGTCTTACTCAGGCCACTGCTAGTGCTTGTGGTCTGAACTGTGCAGTTGCCCTTTCAATAGCAGTTTGTTCTGCTTCCTCCTAGTTTCAGCAAATGCCCATTCACAACCTTCAGGTATACATTAGATGCATGAAGAGGGAAGATAAATATACCAGTATCTCAGGTTATCATAAACGAAGACAAATATACCAGTTTCTCCATTGTTTTCTCCTTTTCGCAACAACTATTTCCTCCATTTAATCCTGATATACATAAAAACAGACTTTAAATACACCATCTTCATATGAATTGAGCAATGAGTATCTATGTGGATATATATTTTCAAATTATAATCCTCTAATATTTATGAGATACACCTCAGTTACTAATGGCAGTTACACTAATTTTCATGAACCCAAGCTCTCATCCTGTGTGATACCAATAACAGAATATCAAGCAAGTCTTTTAGATATTGTATTGAAAATTAGACGACTAACAGATCTAAACTTGAAAGAATGGATGCACATAAACATAAACCATAACTTGTAGCTAAACGTATAAAATTAACAATAAATACCCTAACTTTCAGTTAGATCCCTAATATACATACAAACTTAATCACATAAATTCCAAACTGAACCTTAATTACATACAACTGATAAGCCTAAACTTGAACAGAAATATAAAAAATTAGCAAAAGCATTACCAGTGTGAGATCATATGAACAAGGCCAACATAGATTCTATATGCAATCGATCTATAAAACATCATTAGCTGTGGCACAAGATCTGTTAAAAATTAGACCAACAACCCCGTAAATAAAGCATCATCAGTTGGAGTGTTATGATTAAATGGATGTTAGAGAAAGATTGTGTACCTGATTGTTGGAGATTTTTGAACTCAAGCCGTCAATCGAAAACATGTAAGAAGTGATATAGAGTTTATGTTTATGTGGTGTAGGTGAAATGAAAGAAAAACTCAAAAAATCAAAGTGAAAAAAAGTAGGGGGAAAAACCGCGTTTCTTACCATCCTCGTTGGCTTGGATTGACAAATGGAGAGCATAGGAGGTAATGGGCATTTCATAGACTGAGAAACCAATCTAGTGGTGAGTGCCTTGACTTCATTTTGAGGATTATGAGTAGTTTTCTCACTTGGGTAAAAGTTATCCCTAACCGATGCATTGTTATTTTTCCCATTTCTTTTGATAACATGTTAAGCTGTCTATATTTAAAAATTACCTTTGCCTTTCTCCCCTTTCCCGCGTTTTGAAAATCTTGTTGTTCCCTTTATGAAATCATTCAAATTCTTTTGCCAAATATTTCAAGTAACATCTTTCTTTTGTGTAAAGCCTCAAAAGTATTGCAGAAGTATCGACCGGAATTGTGACTACTGGGGCTTGATCTGCTTTGTGCTGTTATGTTAAGCCCGAGTTAGCTCCATGGTTAATCTTGGTTCCCAATATAGTTCCTATTCTATGATAAAAACTTGATTAGCATTAAATTCCTATGTTATTTTGTTGATTAAAACACTAGTTGTATGTGGTCTTATTTGTTGCTAAGTTGGGAGGTCTGGTATCGGAGAGAATTTTTCTATTTTGAACAAAGTTACCGACCGAAGCGGGTTTTGAAATTCTTGGAATTATCATGATAAACTGGTACTCTAACCTCCCCTAGTTCATTGGGCACACAATTTAATAACTATTGATTACTACACAGTGTACACCTTTCTCCACGCTTTAATCGGGAGGGGGATTAGGCACAAGAGCTTTCATTCATATTTTCTCATTCTATTTCAGATTTACATTCCTAATTCAAGTCCAAAGTCATCTTCCTTCTAATGCCGCCGCCATTTGTTGGAATCGAAGTTAGAATGATGAAGAAGTAGAAGAAGATGTGGAGATTCATATAACTCGAATCTCGGCGTTTCGGTGAACAGATCTAACTTTGGCTTTATTCTCTATAGATTTGTAGTCCCTTCGTTGGACTTTTGTTAGCGATAATTGCCCCGGCAGCGGAATTAAGAGATAATCTTGATCATTATAGCTCAGAGACAGAATTGAGAATGTGTCTAATTGGTGCTTTGAGCGAAAACCCGTGACGAGGACACTTCATTAGAGAAGTTCCTTGACACGTTTCCCAAGCTTGGAGATAAGATTCTTGAGCAATTTGTACGAAAGAGATTCGTTTTATGTCGCATTCGAAGAATGGTAGTCTTAGAAGTGGAAGAAGAAGTTGATGAACTTAGACACGTAAGTCATCATGTAAGATATAGAGTTCGGGGTTCTTTGTCAAGCCATGTGTTTTGGACTCCCGGTCAGCAGGAAAAAATGGAAGAGAAAGAGTTTGATGGTGGTGTTTGGTACATCTGGGATACTTTTGATTGTTGGTAGAATGCTCTCGAAATGACTGTATGTGAAGCATGTGGTTCTCATCATTTCTCCTCGAAAAATCGATTTTGAACAGATTAATGAGAAGAGGATTTTAGTTCAAAATGTTTGAGCATAATGTGTTATTTCGATGGGTGGTACCACTATAGCCACATTTCAAACCCCCCGGTGGGAGTTTGAAGTTGCTCGCGCCATCGGTCGGTCATCGGCCGCATTGGAGAAGAATCGGTCCGGAATGAGAGGGATTGCCTCTTGTTGTTGTCGAGAACGTCGACGATTTGTCTTCTTGGAATTGTGCTATTCCAGGAAGAACGAAGTGCGCATGCAACTAGTGAAAATAAAAAAAAGTAAGTGATTTGAGATTTTACAGAGATGATTATTGTTGAGCAAACTTTACAATTTTTAGTATTTATTAGGAAGGGCAAAAAAAAAAGAAAAATATTTTGGTACCGTTAATTACAAGCTTCACGATAAGTCTCCAAGATTACGCACAAGTGAGCGGAAAGATTAGGTGAGCCGCAATGAACCTTCTTAGCAAGTGTATCACATTTCCTTATACTCACCTTATAGTTTGTAAACTTGAAGGTCCGTCGTACCTCGCGAGTAACTCACGATTAATTTTGTTGTTTATTGGAATGGTTTAAGATGGATAGCTAGTATCCAAATATGTTTATTTTATTTTTGTATTTTAAGTAAAAAAAATTGATATATATATATATATTTTCTTTTGGTGCTACTAATTCGATAGGAATCGAATTAATGAACGTTTTCAACGAATATCCTCAAAAATCGTTCACGTCTTCCCTGGCAACGGCGCCAAAATTTGGTACGTGTGTAAGCACTAGTCAAATTTATATATGTATAGTATAAATCCCGTGACAATTCTGTCCAAATTACTTCTCAATCAAGAGAACATAAAAGATAAAATCCTACTGAAGAAACCCAATACGTATATTTTTAACCGGGAAGTATTTTCTTCTCGGGTCGTATCCCAACGAAGTCGTGAATTGAAATTCGGAATATTCGGTATTCGAGTCAAGGAATGGATAAAAGGATTTTTTTTTTGAATTTTGAATTATACTACGAATATAATAGCACAACTAAACTATAGAAATGATTAAAGAATTAAAAACGGTTAACTAATTCGAAAAATTAATAAACGTGAATTAAAAATGCGAGCTAAAACTAGAATTTAAAATCTAAAGCACTAATACCAACAAACTTTATACCTAAAAATCACAAAATTTAAGAGAAAATTTTAGGAAAAAGAATTAGAATTTTTTAGCTATTTTTGTATTTTCTATGAATTTTTAAAGAAAAATGAATTAACTAAAAATACACTTTTTCTAAAAATTAACACTAAAAATCTATTTTTATTTTTCAAAAATACTAGAATGAAAAAGAAAATTATTACAAAAAGAATTAGATTTTTCCTACTGTTTTTCTATTTTCTATGAATTTTTTTAAGAAAAAGAAATTACCAAAAAACCTATTTTAATTTCTAGAAAATACAAATTCAATTGGAAAAATAAAGAAAAATGATTTTTAACTACTAAAAATGTGCAGAAAACTAATGGTATAAAAATGCCCAATTTTTACTAATCAATTGAACCCTAATTTTGCTTATTAAAACATAAACCCTAATTTTATTAAACCTAATATTAAAAATATTAAAACTATTTTATTTATCCTAAAAGAACAGGGTAGAAAATGCAAAAGATGAAAGTAAAGGGTAGGCGGAGAAATTAAAAGAAATTTACACTATAATGAAAACAGAACACCCTTAACTATTAGGAAAGTACCAAACAGACCCTACGACTTAAGCTAAATTTAGCTTATTGCAAAAGTGAAAATAAGCAAAAACTTAAAACAGAAAAGTTACTCCTGAGCTTTTCTACTACAACTTTAACAAAAGCACTTTGAACTTTTAACTACTGAATAAGCAAGAAATTAAGTTTTTTAAACTGTGCTACAGAAACTATGGTGTTTCTTTGAAAATTTAACTTTTCTAAACTTTGGCTTATTTCTAGCTTAATACTCAATGAAAGTAAGAACCAAAAGTGTTATCCCAAAAGCTTAATCCATACACAACATAATAAGCTACACCAATAAGCAAACAAAGATAGAAAAGAGATAAGGAAAGTGAAAGATTATTAGAGAGAAATAAAGAGATGGAAGATTACACACACACACAAATTATGCAAATGGTAACCAACACCCTCTCCATGTGAGGAGAGGGTTCTATTTATACCCTTGAGCCATGAGTGGCTTATGGGCTTTCTAACTTGGGCCGGGCTTGGCTTTTCTTGGGCTTTGAGCCCGAAACATGGACAATATTAGATTACAATCCAAGCCCGTTGAACCCGACTAGCCTATTACTTAACAAGACTAATTATGACTAATAAGACCGATAACATTCTTGTTCGACTTATATAAAATTAAGGCTAACAATCTCCCCCAATGTTGAGGTCTCTTTCTTCACACTCCTCCGTACCACCGATGACGTTGAGGATGTGATTTTTGACGTTTATGCTTTGCCTTGTTTTGGTCTTGTCTTGTTTGTAATGGCTTTGATCATTCATGCTTTGTGATCTTGATCTTGAGCCTTTATCATTTGACTTTGAGTTCTTGAGATCGTTATCTTGCATCATCTCCTTGACATACTATATGAAGCTTATGATGTGTACTAAGGATATCTAAAAAGAAATAAGCTAAAAGTAAACTAGATTAACAAGAAATTTACTCTTAAAAAGTGAAGGTTCAAGCTTAATGACTGTTATTAAGCAACTTCTAATAAGCTAACTAGCTCAAATCTAAATCCTAGAAACTAGAATTTTGAAAATAAGCACTACTATGAATATAGAAGAAACCTAGATAAAATGAATTTGGAATGAACAACTAGAAAATAGGAATCCAAGAGAAATAAGCAAGAAATCTCAGCTGCTGCTAATACAAATTTTGCAGGAACATTAAAGCTAGTCTAAGGCTTAAAAATGAAAGTTAAGAGATGATCTATATAGAACTAATGGAATACTACTAAGTTGCTTAAAACTAAATTCTTATCACCTACTTTCAAGTGTTAAAAGGTAACTAGAAAAATGGTGAGCATCAGCAGTACTACTGAGTAAATACTGCTTATACTGATGTAATTGACAAAAACTTAAATGCAAGCAAAAACTCTAAGTTGAGAACTCATAAACTGCCTATCTATATGTTTCTAAGCCTACATTAACACAAATTTAACACTAAAATGCTGTGAACTACTTAACTCTTAAACTACTTAAACCTTTAAACTGTCCTGGTGCTAGCTATAGCTTTTTGAGCTCTAAATCTTGAAATTATACAATCTAACTTTCAAATCCTTTTTAAAACTTGAAAACTTTGAAAACCTCAACTATGTAAAGTATTTTGACATAGACTCCAACTAATAAAGCTATCTAAACAATTAAATCTAAGGCTTATGTTCTAAAAAACACTAGTTACTCAGCTAAGTATTTAACACTAGTAAGAACAGATTCAAACAAGAGGATTATTTAGCTAGAATTAGTAATGGAAAATTAAAAACAGCTAAAACTAATGATCAACTAAACAAACTTTAATAAGGAATAAGCACAGCTGAATTCACAATAAGCACCTGGAATAAGCTTCAAATGCTAAAATGAAAAATAGAAAGTGAAACCTGAAGTTTTGTAATCTCAGACACTAGGCCACTCCTGTTGAGTGAGTGACCTTAAAAATCAATGTCCTAATGGCTCCTAGCCTCTAGACCAAGAGCACTTAGCTCAATAAGCCCTTTCTATGGAGCTTAATTCTTCAAAAGGCTTCTCCAATTTTGAATGAATTAACACAAGTAATCATTAATATTTTGATTTGAATAACAAATAAAGTAATTTAGCCTTGAGTTTTAAACTTATCTTTTTGACTTTAAAATAACTTGTTAACTAGTAATAAGGTACAAGAGCCTATTAAGAAGCTGTTATGTAAAATCAGCTTATCACATGAGATTTAAGAAGAATTAAGAACACTACTGATTTTTATTTCTTATAAACTGAAAGTACAAGTGAAAGTAGGTAAAGTACAAGTGATGAAATGCTTTAAACTTTGAATGAAACAAATTGTTTACAAAACGTGAACAGTAAAAGCTTACAACTGAAAATTTGAAAATTAACTAACTAAAAACTAAAACTTGGAACTCTAAACAGTTGTCCTATCTTGTCTATATATAGGGACTTGAAGAAGAAGAGAAGAGGATGAAGCTTCATTCTTTTCTTAGCCGTTGGATCCAATTTGAAGACATTATAGCCGTTAGATGTTACTTGCCACGTGTCTGAGCCAATGAGAAGCTGCCACATCACTTAATTGACGTGGCGAAGGACTTTGATTGGTGGGTTTGTAGTTGGGAAAAACGGGAAAGGGATTTGGGGAGCTTGGGTTTGTTCGAGCTTTTTGGCGGGAAAAATGGTTACAAAGTTGGTAAAGTTTGAAAGTATGACACAAATGGTCCTCGTGGTTAATAAGATTTTTAGCCGCTTTTACTCCCTTCTTTATACAACTTTCGAAAATGGCAAGAACAGTCCCTTTCTTTGATATCCTTTAGATAACTCTTGAAAACACTTTCACAACTTGGCAACTTTAGTCCCTCTTGACCATAAATCTTCAACATAAGTCCTTGAGCATTTATCACTTTGACATTTTTGATTTTGGGCTTGAATTGGGCTTTGA
>BQNB010149132.1:0-16209 GCA_026074375.1 Tanacetum coccineum | reverse complement strand
GGAATGACCTAATGGATTAAGCTAAGCCGGTCAAGGAAATCGCATTGCCTCAAGATGTCCCGAGTACATCTGGCCGCCGTCTCATCGAGCTCGAAAATCAAGTCCAATGCTTGATGGCAGCTCATCTTGCTCTGACATAACCTACCCAAGTAAACAAAATCACTACCTCATGTGAGATCTGCAGTGGTCCCCATGACACTTAGTATTGCATGGAAGATCCCGAACAAGCCTTTGTTGAATACGCATCCTCGCGTACCGATGAAGCGGGAGGTAAGTAGTATACTTTCAAGCCTGAGAAAAACAATCTTGGTGACACCTACAATCCATCATGGAGAAGTCACCCAAACCTTAGGTGGAGACAACCCCAAAATTCTCAAAATAATGTTTCAAACCCACCTAACCGATTCCAACCCAACGGTTCAATCCTAAACCGTTCTTTCAACAACAATCCTTGAAGCTTTAACAATCAATCAAATCTAGAAGGATTAGTGTCCAACTTCATGGCATCTCAATATGCTAGACTATCCAAGTTTGAAGCCGATTTCAAACAACAACAAAGCGAGATGACCAATAAAATCGACACAGTGTTGAAGGCTATCACCGATCGAATAGCGGGAGCACTACCTAGCGATACGGTTAAGAACCCAAAACTAAGTACTTATCTAGTTTTGTCTGCTCGTTTTTACCCAACTGAAGACCCGCAATGCTCAACTCAAACCCACGGTTTGATCAATGCCATCACAATCCATACCAAGCAACAAAGCGCCTCTCATGATGACGGAGAAAAAGAGAATAAGGAAGAAGAGGACGACCTGGAAAATATCCATGATCCATCCATTACATTCATCACCAAAAAAGTCCTCAAATTCAATTCTTCTTCGAATCACTCAGATTGGTTCCCCCGTCATCCAACACTAAACTTATTTGCACCAAAGAAGAAGATGGCGACGTGATGTTTATTGAGATTGTCCCGAAGGATGACATATCCCGCATGGAGGAACTCGAAGCAGGAGAGCAAGAGGTGGAGTATTTTGACATATTCTCGACTAGGAGTGAACTTGCATATCATAAGTACCTCATGTGTGGCCCAATCCCTTCAATATTTCTATGAAACCCCATCATTATGGAAGGATGCCCTTCGAACCTCAAGATACCATGCAACATTGGGCATGTGCATGTAGAAAAAGCCTACATTTACCTTAACTCCCCTCTAAATATCATGACCCGAATGATGTATAATTGGATCATGAGGAGAAAACTCGACCCTAGGGAAAATGCGAATGATGGAGTTAGCAATTTCACAGGAAGGATTAAAGGAATGCATGTCTTCGTAGGAAACTTCACCTATATCGTAGACTTCATGATTATTGAGGATATTAGCTCATTTATAGACCCTAGGCTGTCACAAGTAGTGCTAGGGAAACCTTTTGTGGAAATATTTAACATGACTCACGACCCACAAGAAGGAGTAGTTAGGTTCACCAACAGAAACGATGAAGTTGCCTATAAGATGCCCCATAAGATAGAACAATACGACTCATTGTCGAACCTAGAAAAAGAGCACACAAAATCAGTCTACCTTAGGAACGAAGAAGACAAGAGGAGAGGAGTAGAGTATGTAATGAGCAAAATATTAGGATTTTACAAAGAATGCCTAGAACTCAGACCCGAATACCTAACTAGAATGGATGACAAAGGAGAAGTTACGTAAGAACGTGTGACTTCGAGTCTAGCTACAAGACTCGTAAAATAAAGAAAAGTGCTTCTTAGGAGGCAACCCAATTTTACTATTCCCGTACATTAGGAGTCTCTTGTGTTTTATTCTTTTCATTTTATTCTATCATGTTCGAACTCTATCTTGTAATCATGCTTTGTTTTGTTTTTAACCTCGTCTAAATTTCAATCAAAGGTATTTTGCAAAATAAGTGTAGGGGAAACTATCCAGTTTTTGAACCAAGTTCAAACATGTTAAATAAATTGTTTAGATTAATTCGCGTTAGTTTCGAGTCATATGATTAAATTGTCAAATCTTAGGTTTTATGTAGCTATTTGTAGAGGAATTAACTTATGGAATCAAGTGGAGGAAATTTTTCATCAAAAACAAAAATTTCATTTTCACAGAACGTGGAGACGGCGTCATGATTTACACGTGACGCCGTCACCACGACACCTGTGACGGCGTCAGGATTTTCCTGACGGCGTCAAACGCCCAGGTCTAGAAAACTTAAAGTTTTTAATTATTTGTGAAAATAAAACTTGCATAACATTTAAAATATGTACTCTTCTGTTATAAACCTACAAAAAAACCAATAAGTTTAACAATTATCTCATCCTATCTTACCTGCTTTATCGAGTCAACCCTAAATTCACATTGTATATTTGCGTATCGCACATTTTATGCTTGGTATAGTTGTTGTTGTCTTTGATTACAGGTTATATTTGATGAGAAGAAGCTTGGAAGTTCTTAGGAAGTTTCATTGGATGATTCTTGGAGGACGATTTAACTAGTTATCGCATGTTTCTTCTCCATCATTGAGCAAACCAGGTGAGTACTAGTTTCTTTTCCTTGTTTTCTTATCCCTTTAATTCGTTTTTACGGGTACCTTTATAGAACATTGAGGACAATGTTCAACTTAAGTGTAGGGGGAAAATAAGCCTTAGAAACTATTCTTTCATTTGCCATTTGCCTTGTCCTTAAAATGATGGGTAATATATCAAAACATAGCATAAGAGGTAAATTTTGACCCAAATTTTTTTTTTATGACACATACCGACGAAAACCGAGTATTAATAGCATCTCATGGATAGGAATTTATATTACTAGCACAAAAACCCTCAAATTCCACCCCCAAAATGTGAGGTTCGCCCGTAGATATTATACCTTTAGCTTGTTCGAGTTAAGGAGTGAGCAATCATGTGTGTCTTTCCGTCGTTACGGATGTGTATGCGTGGTTTTGTCGCCTTTTCTGGAGCATTGGTATCAGTTACTTTAGGATTATGAGAGTGTACCGGTAGTATATTAAATTCTAGAACTTGTTTTTGTGATGCATCCCGAGATCGCATAGTAATTATTAGGATTTGCTTGATAAGAGGCATTAGGATTAACCCATGTTTTAAACTCGTAATTGTTGTGATGGTCACACCAATCATGTAACTATCCCACACCCTTGCCATGCACTCACTTTTAGTGCAGGATACCCCTAGTACAACCCTCCGAGCCTATCCTTTTTTCACGGTTCTTGTAATTTTCTGGTTAAGCCAGACTATTAATGAAGAGCATTGTCACCCTTAAACCAATCGTTACACCCAAATCTCCTTAGCCCACCTTGTATGTACTCGCTTTTAGTACATTGTTGTTTTAACCCAAGTTAATTATTAAGTACACAGTTGCTAAGTCCTTATCCTTGTAAATACAGTTTTGGGACGATTGAGATTCATGGTAGTATTTATTTCGCTAAAGAATGGGGAAGAAAAGTTAAGTCAATACCCCCATATATTTGTTAGATGATCTCCATGTGATTTTGATCCACCTTAAATCGGTTCATTAGTTAGATTGTAAATATCGAGCATGTAAAAGCTCAAGTGTAGGGGTACGTGTTATAAACCCCATGATTATGATGTATTATGTTATTAAAAAAATAGAAAAGAAAAATAAAGAGATTGATGTAGAGTTGTGTAGAGTTTATATCTTCGTGCTGAGTTTGGCCGTGAGTCAACCATAAATCATCGTGTTTTTGTTGTAAAATAATTAGCACAATTCTAACTCCAAATTTACCCAAAGCTACCCAAAATGAATCCTATCCATATCTGTTTCCATTATATGTATCTATACCCTCTCACCCCTCACAACCTTTAAAAGACCTATTAGATGGAATAATGAATAATGCTTGCGCACTTAGCGTGGAGCGTTTTGATCCTTTACCAAGCCTATGGTAATTTATATGCTATGACAGGTAATGAGTGTTGATTTTCCGTTTCCCCTTTATGTTATAATTTAATATACAACCGAGTGAAAGAGGGAATCCCAAACACTTTTCCCCCATTATGTTATAATTTATTATACAACCGAGTGAAAGAGGGAATCCCAAACACTTATGTGAGGTGCTAGTATATATATTCTGTGCTTTTAATTATGAGGTTTAAAAGATTGTGTTTTAAAATACTTTTAAAGAGTAGGTAAAAATGACCCTCATATTATTATTGCCTAGGTAGAAAAGCCCATTTGCTTGAGGACAAGCAAATCCCAAGTGTAAGGTATTTGATGAGGTGTCATTTTATACACTTTTTTAGGGTCATTTAACCCCCTAAATTGTGCATTTATGCCTAAAATAGGTACTTAATCTTTCCTTTTCAGGTATTCATCATTTGGAAGGCATTTGGAGGAAATATACGTGACTTGGGGCTCATTTAGAGAAGAAACAGACAAGACTACGGACCTACACCAACATCTCTCAAGAATTTCTACTCAGAGGCTGGAGACGGCGTCACAAAATACACGTGACACCGTCACAATTCCCACCATGACGATGTCACGACATTCAACAAGGAAGCTTTTCAAGACAACGAGTCTTGATTGTTCGAGTTTACCGGAATTCGAATTATATTCTAATCTTGAGAATTAGTTTGAAGAAAAAGAAGAGGCATAAACAATGGGGGAACCAACTATGGAAGAATACATGACCAAGACTCGAGAAGATTATGGCCCGGGTATTGTTAGGCCTAAGATTGATAAAAGGCTAGATTTAAATTAAAGGATCAGTGTCTCAAAGGACTATGTAATAATACTTTTAGTGGATCGAATGATGAAGATGCAAATGAACACATTGAAAAGGTTCTTGAGATAGTTAACTTATTCAGCATACATGAAGTGACTAAAGATCAAATAATGCGTCGAGTTTTCTTTATGTCGTTTACTAAAGCCGCAAGTAGATGGCTAAGAAATGAAACAGTTGGTTAAATTATTACTTGGGAAAGCCTTAAGAAGAATTTTTTGAGCAAATATTGTCCACCTGCCAAAACTGCTAAAAAGATGGAGGAAATCAATAACTTTCAGCAAGAGCCTAACGAGACTCATTAGAAAGCTTGGGAGTGATTTAATGAACTATTAATGAGATGTCCTCAACATTACTTGATGCTAAATAAGCCATCCAAGATATGGCTGATCATTCTTAAAA
This sequence comes from Tanacetum coccineum, assembly GCA_026074375.1. Taxonomy (NCBI): domain Eukaryota; kingdom Viridiplantae; phylum Streptophyta; class Magnoliopsida; order Asterales; family Asteraceae; genus Tanacetum; species Tanacetum coccineum. The sequence continues at coordinate 11,035 of BQNB010149132.1, read as the reverse complement.
ATGGCACAATGTAACGTTTACTAGGACTAGAAGTGTTGAAACTTCTGATGGATTAGCTGATATTCAAGCTTAATTGAACAACCTTGGAAGGGAAATTAAGAAAGTGAATGAAAGAGTGTATGTTGCTCAAGTAGAGTGTGAATCATGCAATGGACCCCACTACACTAAGGATTGTCCACTAAAGGAAGAAGGAAAAACACTTGAAGAGGCATATTACACTCAATTTGGAGTACCATTCCCCCAAGGAGGAAGATATAGAGCATCTACTCTAGGAATCTACCAAAGAGATTATGGAAATCCTTCGTATCAAGAGCAAAGATAAACAATGGAAGAATCATTAAGTAAAGTTATGGTTGAATCTGCAAAAAGGCATGATGAAAACTCTAATTTGATTAAGGAAATTCGAGCTTCAACGAATGATGCTATTAGAAATTAAGAAGTCTCAATCAAAGCTTTGGAGATTCAAATCAGGCAAATGAGTAAGGAATTTGAAGAAAGGGGATTCGAAGGTCTTCCCGGCTCAACTGAACTAAACTCGAGAGACCATGTCAAGTCGACCTCGACTATTGTTGAAGCTGACACGTCCTCGATACGCCATATCGAACCCAATCGATACGCCATATCGAGCATACAGAATAGAACGTAATTTTTCAAGTCAAATCAATCGGTCATCCCTTTTCCTAGCCGATTGATTGATGATAGTGATGAGGCGTCATTTTATACACTATTTTGGGGTCATTTTATACACTATTTCAGGGTCATTTAACCCCCTAAATCATGCAAATATACCCAGATTATGTGCTTAATCGTTTGTTTTTAGGTTTTAGCACTTTGATGGCATTTGGAGGAAATACACGTGACTTGGGTTCATTTGGAGAAGAAGCGGACAAGACTATGACTCTACACCAAGTATCTTGAAGAACCACGCATACAGAGCATGGAGACGGTGTCACAAGTATAAAGCGACGACGTCTGATGAGGTGTCATTTTGTACACTTTTTCAAGAAAACGGACAAGACTACGGACCTACACCAACATCTCTTAAGAATTTCTACTCAGAGGCTGGAGATGGCGTCACAAAATACATGTGACGCCGTCACAATTCCTGCCATGATGGTGTCACGACATTCTACGACGGCGACAGCTAGCACGACCCATCCTAAGATCTAGAATATTCTACTCATGACAGCGCCATGATTAAAACGCGATGCCGTCACAGCGATTTTCCTATATATACAAATCTGTTTTTAGGGTTTTTAGTGTGTAACTTTAGAGTAAAAGAAAGGGACGAACCCTGGTTCGTTTAGCAGCTGTTAAGGACGTATTCACCAAGAAACAAAGTGTTGATTAGTGGATCCCTCCTTCTTTCTTCTAATGTACAAATATCTATTGTAATTATCTTATGTATTTTTATTATTCAGATAGTGTGTAAATCTGATAGTGTAGATCTAGTGATTGTGTATTGATTGTGAAGTGGTAGATTGGTTCTAGCTAAGATTAGGACTCGACATCTAGCTTAGTGTTTCGAAAATAACTAAGCCGACGTGTAAACGGTTTCTAATGCCTGAAGGGAAGCTTGTTGACAAAGTAAAATCTCGAGTAGGATGACTCGGGAGTGGAGTAGGGCGTAGAAGTGCTTCGTAGCAACCACTATATAAATCTTGGTGTCTAGGTTTAATTGTTCCATTCCTTATCTCTTCATATTATTGTCATTGTTATATAGCTTTAGTTTAGATTTTTATATTGTTTGTTCATATTATGAAATGGTTAAACATACAACTTGAATCTACATATTTTGTAAGCAAAGTTTTTTAAAACGAAAACGAACCTGTAAACTATTCAACCCCCCTTTTAGTTTCCACATAAACTAATTAATATCTAATCTACTGTTGATAACTTTATGATAAGCAAATGTATTTACCTAATCATGCACTACTCCTCAGATTGCTTCTCCTAGATACGTTGCTTTGTCACACTTGTGATGATCTGTGTAAGTATTTCCTAGGTCATGAACAGATTACACGAACCCATCGTCTATTTAATATTCTATTAGGGCAACACACAAGTAAGGTAGGTAAGAAGATCTATTACAAGCCCCTAAGAGTGTTAATTAAAATCATGTGAAAATAACTTAAGCGGATCAACCATATAGTTGTGTAAGGTAGTATGAAACTGTTACCGATGGAACCTTTCTACACTACATGTATTTCCCAAGACTTATCAACATCCGACCTCGATACAGAACAATAGCTGATTTTTCTAAAGCCTAACGCGCACATTCATCAACAAGAAGCAACATCAAAAGGATCTGCAACCTGATTTTCATGCAATCATAGATAAATATAAAGGAGGGTTTAGCCTTGCATGTTATAAAGAAAGCAAGAAGATAAATTAATCAAACAACACATAGACATATTGAATGATTAATGATAAATAACCTTACTTGATTAAAACATGGATTCAAGGTAGTACAATAGGGTTTTGAGGCCCTAAAAACGACCTATAAAGCTCCTAAAACGACTAGGGTTCGTCTCCCTAGGTTTATACAAAGTTATCCCAAAGTTACACACTAAAACCCTAAAAATGGATTTATATTTATAGAGATGTTGACGCGACGATGTCGCTTTGTAATCCTGATGTCGTCGCCACGTAGACGATTCTAGATCCTCTTTAAGTCGGCCACGTCCTGACGTCGTCGCCAAATTCCTGACGCCGTCACTATATAGATCACGACGGCGTCGCTTTATGCCTGTGACGCCGTCTCCAGCCACTGTTTGCATAAATCTTTAAGAGATTTGGTGTAGGTCAGTAATCCTTGTCCGTTTTCTCTCCAAATGACCAAGTAACTGTTTTTCCTCCAAAAGCCATCCAAGTGCTAAAAACCTGAAAACAAACGATTAAGCACGTAATCTGGGCATATTTGCATGATTTAGGGGGTTAAATGACCCTGAAATAGTGTATAAAATGACACCTCATCAAATACCCCTACACTTGGGATTTTTTTGTCCTCAAGCAAATGGGCTTTTCTACCAAGACAATAGCAATATGAGGTCATTTAACCTACCGTTAAAATCATTTACAACACAACATACTAGATCCTCGCAATTAAAAGCACAAAATATATACTAAACCTCACATTAGTGTTTGGGATTCTCTCTTTCACTCGGTGAAATTATAACATAATGGGGAAACGGAAAATCAACACTCATTACCTGTCATAGCATATAAATTACCATAGGCTTGGTAAAGGATCAAACCTCCACCACTAGGCGCAAGCATTATTCATTACATTCAAAGAGGTCTTTTAAGGGTTGTGGGGTGTAGGTGTAAGATAACATTAATGGAAACGAAAACGGATGGGATACATTTGGGTGGTGACTTTGGGTGAATTTGGAGTGGAAGGGTTAGCTAATTATTTATAAGAATACACGTTGGTTTGGTTGCTAAGCCAAAGACTCAGACAAAATATACAAACTCTACAAAACTCTACACCAATCTCTTTCTTTTTCTTTTCTTGACTCTAATATAAACATAAACATAAGCAAATGGCAGCCCGTACATTTTTTTTCACTCTTTTTTTATATACATTTTTTTCGTACACTTTTGCCCTGCCATTGCTTAAACATATAATACATCATGGGGTTTATAGATACACCCCTACACTTGAACTTTTACATACTCGATTATTTACAATCTAACTAATGACCCAATTTGAGATGGATCAAAATAACATGGAGCTTATTGAGCTCTATTGGGGGTAATAAATTACTTCTTCCCTAATTCTTCATAAGATGAATACTACCATGAATCCCAATCGTCCCAAAATTGTATTTACAAGTATAAGGACTTAGCAATCGTGTACTCAATAATTAACTTGGGTTAAAACAATAATGTACTAAAGGTGAGTACATACAAGGTAGCTAAGGCATTATGGGGAGTAACATTTGGTTTAAGGGTGACAATACTCTTCATTAATAGTCCGGCTTAACCAAAAAATTATGAGTACAGTGAAAAAGGATAGGCTCAGAGGGTTGTACTAGGGGTATTCTGCACTAAAAATGAGTGCATGGCAAGGGTGTGGGATAGTTATATAGTCGATGTGACCATAATAACAATTACAGGTTTAAAACATGGGTTAATCCTAGTGCCTCTTATCTAGCAAATCCTAATACTTACTATGCGGTCTCGGGATGCAATCAAAAACAAGTTCTAGAATTTAATACACTACCGGTACACTCATATAATTTAATACCGATACCAATGCTCCAGAAAAGGCGACAAAGACCATACGTACACATCCGTAACGACGGAATAGACACATATGACTGCATTCGAACCTTAACTCGAGAAAGCTAAAGGTACAAATTATCTTGGGTATCAATAATGGATACCCGAATTCCTAAAGATCTAAAGGCGAACCTCACATTTTTGGGGTGGAATTTTGAGGGTTTTTGTGCTAGTCATACACATTCCTATCCATGAGACGCTATTAATACTGGTTTTCGTCGGTATGTGTCATAAAAAATTTTAAATTTGGGTCAAAATTACCTTTTTTATGTTTATGTTTCGATATATTACCCATCATTTTAAGGAACAAGCAAATGGAAATTGAAGGAATATTTCAAGGCTTATTTCCCCCTACACATAAGTGAACATGTCTCTAATGTTCTATAGAAGTACCCGTAAAAGCGAATAAAGGGATAAGAAAACAAGGAAAATGAACTAGTACTCTCCTGGTTTGCTCAATAATAGAGAAGAAACATGCGATAACTGGTTAAATCGTCCTCCAAGAATCATCCAATGAAACTTCCTAAGAACTTCCAAGCTTCTTCTCGTCAAATATAACCTGTAATCAAAGACAAAGACAACTACACCAAGCATAAAATCGGCGGAAAGAATATAATACAGAGAGTTTAGGGTTTTGACTCTATGAAAGCAGTAAAGATAGGATATGAGTAATTGATGTAATCATAAGTTTATGCAGGTTTACAAAAGAATTACAAATTTTGAATATTGCACATTTTATTTTTTATAAATATTAAAAAAATTGAATTTTAACATTCCTGGAGACGCGACGCCGTCGGTGTTTAATCCCGACGCCGTCTCCAGCGTCTGTGAAAAATTCTTCTTCGTTTTTAATGAGAAATTTCCTTCACGTAATTTTATTAGTCAAATCTGAAGAAAGCACTGCATAAAAACCTAGAATTAATCATTACAATCATATGACTCGAAACTGACGCGAATTAATCTAAACAATTTATTTTAAATGTTTGAATTTGGTTCTTAAAAACCGGATATATTCCCCTACACTTATTTTGTTGCAAAATACATTTGATTGCAAATAAGACGAAGTTATAAACAAACAAAGCATGATTACAAAATTTATTCAAACATAATAAAACAAACAATAAAGAATTAAAATACACGACACTCCTAAGTGCGGGTAAAATGAACATTGGGTTGCCTCCCAAGAAGCGCTTTTCTTTATTTATGAGTCTTGTAGCTAGACTCGAAGTCACATGTTCAAGTATCATAGAAGTGGTCTAGGTCGATGATCTCCCTTGGACTTTCTCTTTCTGAGAGCTTTCTAGTGGTGGGGATCGATTGTAGGGTTTTGGTAAACTCTTCTCCGTCTGGATCAATCAGTCTAATCTTGGCATGCACATCTCCATCTCTTTTTTGGGTGGTTTTATTCCTGGTTTATTGGGAATGGTTAATTAGAGTTCTATCGATTCCCACATGTTACTCTTAAGGTTTATGGGTATGGCTCCAAAAAATTCAACCATTCTTCTAAACACAAGGACATCCTTAAAAGGATTAGTCTTAGCATCACTAGCAATTTCCCATTCTCTAGGCAAATGGCAATCTAAGAAAGCGTAGTAAGGGATTTGTGCGCCTACTCCATCCGAGCTAGGGCGTGGTTTGTATGATTCTCTTTTTCCAAGCGTGGTCCAATATGGTGCATCCTCCTCACCTAAATCGACTCCTTTTACAACGAATACCGACCTAGTGATTCCTTCTCCTACTGCTATCTTGGCCATCCTATAGTCTATAACTACATTGGCGGTTGCAAGGAATCCTCTTCCTACAAGCAAAGGGGTTTCCAGGTCTTTCTTCATGTCGATTACGTAGAAATCATTTAATAGTTTCCGTTTTCCTATGTGGACTTCTACGTCTTTGACAATTCCTACGGGGTAAGATTTGGTTCCATTAGCCAACCCGAAGATGTGTTCAGTCTCTTACAATAGTCCTATGTTAAGCTTTTTGAAGAGGTATAGTGGGATTATGTTTAAACATGATCCTAAATCAGCTAAGGTGTCGAAGGGTTTTGAATCCCCTAATCTACAAGGTAGAGTGAATAGCCCGGGGTCTTCCATCTTGGCAGATACTTCGCCTTGGACGAATGTGAATTTGTTTTTGCCTAGTTCTAAGCTCTCCACGTATTTATCCAATATTGCGTTATAGATTGGAGCGTGAGCTAGGACTTCGAGAACTGGTAGGTTAAGATGCAAATCTTGGAATTCATCTTCAAGAGTTAGTTCGGGTTCTTATGGTTGTTGCGTTCTAATCCCCATCCTGGGTTGCAGCTGGCTTGTCTGGGAAATGTTTGCCTCCTTGGAACATGTTTTGATTGATTGAAGTGGAGGAGTGTGATGAGCATTGGATTGGGTAAGGACGAGCAAACAAAACTAAAGTTGTGGTTTTAACATTCAGTTTCGGGTTCTTAACCGTGTCGCTAGGGAGTGCTCCTGCCATTTGATCGGTTATGGCCTTTAATACTGTGTCGATTTTGTTGGTCATCTTGCTTTGTTGTTGTTGGAAATCGGCTTCAAACTTGGATAATCTAGCATCTTGAGATGCCATGAAGTTGGATACCAATCCTTCTAGATTTGATTGATTGTTAAAACTTCGAGGAGTGCTCCTGCTATTTGACCGGTTAGGTGGGTATGAAAAATTATTTTGAAAATTTTAGGGTTGTCTTCATCTAAGGTTTGGGTGAATTTTCCATGATGGATTGTAGGTGTCACCAAGATTGTTTTGCTCGGTCTTAAAAGTGTACCACTTACCTCTCGCTTCGTCAGTACGCAAGGATGCATATTCAACAAAGGCTCGCTCGGGATCTTCCATGCAATACTGAGTGTCGTGGGGACCACTGCTGATCTCACATGAGGTAGTGATTTTGTTCACTTAAGTACATCAAGTGTTGGACTTAATTCTCGAACTCGATGAGGTGGCAGTCGGATGTACTCGGGACATCTTGAGGCAAAGAGATGGCCTTGACCGGCTCAGCAAAATCTCTTGGGTCGTTCCAACTTTTGTTGTCATAAAGGGTGAGGTCCTCTAATAATGCCCAGGATTCTTTGGCATTTTTGTCATGAAGCTTGCCACTGGCCGATTGGTCAATGGTTCATCTTGTGACGAGATTGACATAGTCATAAAAGATTTTGACTGAGAGCCAAAGGTCGATTCCATGATGAAGGACTTTTTGTAGTAAATCCTTGAAACGAGTCCATGCTTCAGATAGAGATTCTCCCTGATGTTGTTGGAACATCAGGATATCGTTGCGGAGTTTTACAGTCCTTCCTGGTGGAAAGAATTGAGCAAGGAAACGAATAGTAAGATCCTCCCATGTGGTGATGGATCCTGCTGGAAGACGTTCAATCCAGTTGCTAGCTTGATCGCAAAGGGAAAATTAAAATAAACGCAAACGCGTTCTTTCCTTGTTTTCATCGTCAAGGTTAAGTGTGTCCACAAGTTTTAAAAAAATCCTTGAGGTGTTGGTTTGGATCCTCAGACCGAAGTCCGTGGAATGAGCATCTGTTTTGCACCAACCGGATGGTGTCAGATCACAAAGGTACCACATTGTTCCCTACGGGGAGCTCAATGGTATCCTGTAGCCCTCGTGGCTAGGTTTGGAGTAATCTCCAAGGGTACAGATAGGATTCGCGTCCCCCATAGTGGTTGACGAGAATGGAATACAAAACAATTAACACAAAGAAAAGATAGACTACAGGAAAGCTAATATACAGAATTAAACTCTCACTTGAAAGGATTCAAGTGAGTAGAACTAAGTTAAACTATGATCGAAACCAAACTATTCCCCATGCACTGGCGTAAAAAACTTGATGTGAGGGTTGCGAAGACTTCACAGGAAGTTTTACAATCCCCTAGGCAGTGTACCTAATCGTTGCAATGTAGTATAGGCAAGACTCGGAGGTTGTTATCGTTCTCTAAGGGAAAAGGTTGGGAAGGCCTGATCACGGCCTGTTAGATGTTAGAAAAAGACTCGATCACCCAGTGTATTTAACTGTTTATTAATAGCTCGTAGTTAATTGTTTAACGTATGACTTTCGGTAATTAACCGGGTATTAATACCCGATATATTGTAAGAACTATATATATTCCTCTTCCAACTTTGGAAGAGGAAGCTAGTCATTATTCATTTTCCATTTAAACACACTTGTTTCTCTCTCTAGAAAACCTCTCATGTGTTTCTCTCTCTAGAAACTAGCCAAGTCCAAGAATAGACCCCGTGTTATGATATATGATATACCATAATTGTTATCAGAGCTTATGGGATGATTAGATCGTGTGTATGTGCGATTTCTTTCTTGATTTAGATCAAAAAGAGTGCTTTTTAAGGTTTGCAACTCGTTTTTCTTAATTCTCCAGATTTTGATGTTTGTTATGTTAAAGTTTGGGTGTTACTAGTTACTATAGCCTTGTAGTACTGAGTTATGCAAAAGAAATCAAGAGGAATTATTCAAAAGGGTGATTTATAGGTGTTTTTTATGATTAAACTCGTTGTTCTTCGTGGAGAGTTGGCAGATATTCTTTGTAGCGAGTTGATTAAAAAGGAATAATTTATATAGTAGGTAACCAACTGTCTGACACGGCGGGTTGCTTTCCACGGCGAGTTGCTAAGATTATAGGCAGCAAATTATACAGGTTGAAGGCGGTTTGAATATTTTATTAGAAAAATACGAACAGAAGCTATGGCGGTTTGAAAACTCTACGGCGGGTTGCTCAAAATTGTACACGGCGGTTTGACAGCACGGCGATTTAATTCAGACAGCGGGTTTACAGAAGCAGCGGGTTGCTTTACTACAACTGACGGCGATTTGATCATATTCTTCGTGGCGGTTTGGTACCACTGGCAGTGAGTTGTGCGACTGTTTGTGCAATTTGGAAGTTATTCAATCTTGGGACTTAATATCACTTAAACACAAAACAAATACGTTAACCTCACCACTTTTAACGTATACTCACTAATCATTGATCGATCAAAACATATCATATCATAATAAAACAAGATGTCTAGTATGTCAGAAGATATCTAGTATGCCAGTTCTGATACACGCCCACCAATGCTTGATAGAACAGACTTTGAATCTTGGCAACAACGTATACGTCTGTACTGTCTGGGAAAGGATAATGGAGAGAATATAATGAAGTCCATTAATGAAGGTCCATTTCATATGGGAACGGTTTTAGATGTTATTGCTGCAGAAACTGAGGGTGCATTTCAACAAGGTCTAGTACGTGCTAGAGTCCTTAACGACCTTTCAGCTGAAGAAAAAGAAAGGTATAAAGCTGACATTCGTGCAACAAATACCCTACTTCAAGGTATACCAAAAGACATCTACTCCCTCATCAACTACTATACTGACGCCAAAGACATTTGGGACAATGTGAAGATGATTCTGGAAGGTTCTGAGTTAACAAAGGATGACAGGGAATCTCAGTTATACGATGAATTTGAACACTTTCGTCAAATCAAAGGAGAAACCATTCACGGATACTATGTTAGGTTTACAAAGCCCATTAATGACATGAGAAACATTAAGATGACCATGCCCAGGATGCAGCTTAACTCTAAGTTTGTGAACAACATGTTACCAGAGTGGAGTAGATTCATAACTGAAGTCAAACTTAACAGAGGTTTGAAGGAGTCTAATTTTGATCAGCTTTATGCCTATTTGAAGCAACATAAGGTACATGCTAATGAGAACATAACAATGATAGAAAGGTTCCTTCAACCAACTAATGATCCTTTAGCACTGGTGTTGAATGCCTCAGTTCAGCAGTATCCAACACAATCATCCAAGTCTCCTCAATCCTTAAATGAACCATTGATAAATGCTTAATTGTATATTAAAATTACCCGGGATTTTGCCAAATAAAAGCCAAGAAAATGCCAAAAGAATAGAAAAATGTGTGCTTTTGTGTCTAATGTGCAGGAAAGGATAAAAAGGACAAAAGTGAGCAAAATCAGTCAAAACCGACAAAGAAATGAAAAAAGACAAGACAAGAGTGAAGAATGAAGCCAATCAAAAGCCGGATCAGTCTAATACAAGGAATGAAGACCCAAAATAAAGACAAGGACCAATTTTGACAAGTGTGCAAAGTTTCAAAGGCTCATTTGGATATTTGAAGTCCAAGGACCAAAATTGTAAAAGGTGGAAAGTTGTTTGTAAAGAGAAAAGGGAAAAAGAAACCACAAGGGCCGAATTTGTTATTCTCCAAACTTGTTTTATACTTCATTTTGGACGGGTGAAAACACAAGGACCATTTGTGCAAATCCTTCAAACTTTCAAACAGAAAACGCGTTTTAAAATTTCCCTCTAACAACCCTAACAAACCATAACAACTTTTCCCGCCTTTTTCCACAACAAACCCAATCACCAAATTTCCTTTACCCCGCTCCTCTATATCACTTGAACTTGTTCTAAATCCTCCTCCACGTCAAATCACCCACGTGTCATCCCTCAATTGGTTCAAACACCTCATAAATCTCATCAAACGGCTAGAAATGATTCGAAATTGATCAAGGGCTGAGATATATTGGAAGATTCGAGAATTCTTCACCTCTCCTCTTCAATTCTCTATAAATAGGACTTAGAGGGTTCATTTTTTAAGTTGTTGTATGTGTTTTAATTTTCAATTTGTATTTTCTTCAATTTTAAGCAATTTTCTTTCAAGTTTTTAGAAAGCAGCTTTAAGCACTTGAACTCTCTTTCTCTAAGCTTGTACT
>BQNB010149131.1:0-16209 GCA_026074375.1 Tanacetum coccineum | reverse complement strand
GTTGGTTTTGTAAAAGATTGAATATTCATTGTAGTTGGTGTATCTTGTTGTTTAGAATTGTTGGTGGGAGAAGAAGACTTGTTGACACTTGAAGTACCTGTATTGAAAAATTCATTATACAAAGGACCAAAAAGAAGATCCAGCTCTTGTTGTGACAAAACTATTGTATCTGCTGAAGGAGAAACATTTTGTAGTTAGGGGACGGGGACAAAGTTGTCATAATCTGATGCCTTTTATCGTTGGGGAACAAAGCCTGAAGTGTCATTAGCAACAGACGTCTCAGTCATCTCTTTGATCTTATCAAACTGAGATGTATGGATTCAACTATTGTTACACATAAGATTCACAAGCTAACAAGAATGATCCAGAGGTCGGGGAGGATTAAACAAATAGAAAGCCATATTATTAGTGAGAGAAAAAGGGAAGATGTGTGTGTTCTAGAGAGAGAAACACACACACCTTATTACAAAATTATGGATCCTCACCCCTCCATGGAAGTATGGAGGGGATATATATAGCCCAGGACACGATCTATTTACTACACTTGACATTTTTAGTCCCTGCGTGTCCGGCTAATATAAACTAATGTAATTCCGTATTAGCCGACATATTTTAAGGCTAACAATCTTCCCCCAATATGTGGGCATACGGAATTACTTACAATGTTCCTAACAAGTACAAATACAACAAAATATAATGACATCCAAGGCGCTTCCAGTGCTGAAGATGACGTCTTTGTCTTCTAGTCTTGAAACTTGTACTCCAGCTTGGATCTTCTGTGGCTTGACTTGTTCTGGAACCATTGTAGTATGCATGAGTTGGATTAACTTCCCCCCAATTCATGCAGCATGTCTTGAAAAGCTTTCTTCATAGACTCCTTTTTGGCGAAGTTTCTGAATCAGCTTCCCCCCAAACCAACATCCGTATCTTGAGCAGATTCTGAAACGTTGATGTAGCTTGAATGATCTTCTAACATTGACATTTAAAGTGCACAGCGGAATTTAGTAGAAGAAACAGTCAACCACACCATCTAATACTGCTTCTATACTGTATCATGACATTCGGTCTTGATGATTATCCGTTCGGGGGAACATGCAAGAGATCAGCAACACTTCTTCTCACGCATGCAGAATACTTCACAAACCATACTAAGTGAAGTAGTATAAACTACTTCCCCCTGGAAGTTGACCTGATATCATCAAAGTACACGTTTTCCCCCATGATGGTTTCGATCCTCACTAATTCGATCCTCACTAGTTCGATCCTATCTAGTTCGGTCCTTGTAGATTTGCTCGTTCGGTCCTTGAGCAAAGAGACTCGTTCGATCCTATCTAGTTCGGTCCTTGTAGATTTGCTCGTTCGGTCCTTGAGCAAAGAGACTCGTTCGATCCTTGAGAGAAGTTCACTCGTTCTTTTCCTCTTTCCGACCTTGCGTTTGTCTTAGCCACACAAGAAATGACCACGAATAAAAACGTTTAAGCCAAGAAACGAAGCCGAACCAATAAGCTTATAAAGCCGAAACAACAAAGACAACAAACACTAAACCCACCCGTGGCGAATGATACCAAATGTTATCCCAAAAGCTTAATCCATTTCACAACATAAGCTATACCAATAAGCAAAAAAGTAGAAAAGAGATAAGAGAAAAGTTGGAAGATTTATTAGAGAGAAAAGGATGTGGAAGATTACACACACAAAACACACAAATTATGCAAATGTAAACAACACCCTCTCATGTGTGGAGAGGGTTCTATTTATACCCTTGAGCCATGAGTGGCATGTGGGCTTTCAATAACTTGGCCGGGCTTGGCTTTTCTTGGCTTTGAGCCCGAAACATGGACAATATTAGATTACACTCACAAGCCCGTGAACCCATACTACCTATTACAATACAAGACCTATTTGACTTTGTAAGACCGATAACAATTCTTGTTTGAACACTTAATATAATTAGGCTACCACATTGTTTTACATTTGGATCGCAAGTACCTTTAACATATTACGAGTTTGCAAAGTAGTTAGAAACCCACTATGGCACATGTATTCATGAATTGTTAATTACTGGATTATAAGCGCGAATGTTATGAATAAATCTATTTGGGATTGACATCCATGTTCGGGTGAGTAGCGCTCACTAGTTTCAGCGGTACTGAAACGACGAACGTATACCATGTCGGACTTTGGATGTTGCGGGTTGAACATTTACACGGGCACATTATTGGTATTAATTTGCACACATACATGTTGTTGCTTCAGTGTCATGAGCTTAGTGCATTTCGTAATTACATTTTGAGATATTGTATGTGTAACATTCCCTTACACTTTGAAATCATGTGGTCCTACTTTATACATTACTTTAACATGTGAATTCACCAACTTTATGTTGACGTTTTAAAACATGTTTTTCTCATGTCAATAAGGTACGAGAACAAGGATACATTAGTGGTCACCATTTTGGAGTCACATTGCTATAAAGATTTAAGTGCATTACATTTTGAGTATTTTGTTAGTATTATAATCATTAACACTACAAGGACGAACAAGTTAAGCTTTGGGCTTATGTAACAAACAAGTTTATTAAATCTAATGTATCATTTTCAAACGACTCATATAGAGGTCGTTCTCATATCTTGTGCTATTGATCTATGATATAACACTCTCAGACCCTGTAGAATATCTTAATGCACACAAGCTATGGATTCAATGTAAAGTTTTAGAGAGAGAAAGAGATGTGGTTGGATGAACACTTAGAGAGAGAAAGTAAGAAAGAAAAATGCAATGTTACTATGTGAAAGAAATGAACAACCAACACCCTTTCCATAGCATAGAAAGGGGTTTATATACCCCCTAGTGGCCGGTTAGGGCCTTGGCTTTCATGGGCTTTCCATGGGCCTTGGACTACTAGCCTAGCAAGGTTCTAAATATTGCTATACGAGCTATCTAATGATATAATGGAAGTGACTGACACTTTTTGTGTTCACCTAACAGTCCCTCCTAAATGGGAGGTCACTCTATTTACAAAAACTTAAACCTAGAATACATGCTTATTTTCAGTCTTTGTGCTCGCAAGACTTGTTTTCTTTTCTTCAACTTTGTTGGAATTAGAGCCTTCTACAAAACATAATGTGTTGGTTTGTCCAAGTTTGTGGCTGCTGCTAGAAGATAAAAGAACACTGTCTAAGAGTCATTAACTGCTAGTGTAATGTTATTGCTGCAGTACAAAGTTAGTACTAGTCAGTTTTATCTATACTGTTATTATATCGTTAGTAACTGTAAGATTATAAATAATTGTACTGCTAAATGATATGCATGAGATGTAGTATAATAATATGAATTGCATCACATTGACGCATTTTGTAATCCCTATTGAGGGTTTCCTTGGTGTATAAATAGAACCCTACGGTATAGTTTTCATATTAAGTTTTATATAGTTTTCATAGCAAATATAGTTAGTATTCATAGTTTCAAGGTTATTTTGTAACCTTTGATGAGTTTAATAATTGAAGAGTTTAGCCAGAGTCTAGTTTACTGTTTCATTGTTCTTCTTAGTATTACAAGCTAGATTACGCATAGTTTGTAGTATTTACAATCTTAGTTTCTACTATAGTTGTTTTGGATCTATCCAACACAACTAAACTTTAACAAGCTAAGTAAGATCTGTTCAAAAGGGATCAACAAGTGGTATCAGAGCTTGTTGAAAACTCTGATAATAAGAACACTATAGTCTACTACAAATCTCATAAATCAAAGAGAAGACGGAATCACATCAGAAACTACCCCAAACAGTGTCTGTACTAAACGTCTATACTTTAAAACTGGAGACTATGATCTCTGGAGCATGAGAATGGAGCAATATCTTACTCACACTGATTATGCTCTTTGGGAGGTTATTGTGAATGGTGATGCACCTGCTATTGCATCAGCTAGTACTAGTATTGAAGGTCCCATTCCTCCTAAAAACTGCTGAATCAAAAGCTAGCAAGAAATAAAAATTGAAAGCAAAAAAGCACTCGGATGTTGGCCATAATCCTTGATGACACCCTATTGAAGTTTTCATGGAATCAAGGATGCAAAGACCATATGGAAAAATCAAAGGCACAGAGGTGTGAGGCAACAAAGAATTCAAATAAAATGCAGAAAACCATTATAAAGCAGCAATTTTAAGAAGTTTGCTGCAACAAGATTCTGACGGACCCTACTAAAACCAATGAACTTCATGAAACTCATCAGCCAATTAGAAATTCATGGTGAAGTTATCTCTCAGGAAGATGCAAATCTGAAGTTACTAAGAAGTCTACCATCAGCTTGGAACAGTATTGCTTTAATAATGAGAAACAAATCTGATCTAGACACATTAAGCATGGATGATTTGTATAATAATCTAAAGGTGTATGAATCTAAGATTAAAGTCCAATCAAGCTCAAACTCAAACTCTCAAAATGTGGCTTTTGTATCTTCAGAAAACATTAAAGCAGTACTGACATAAGCAGTTAATACTCCCTCATGAGTTTCACTTGCTAGTTTACCGGACACCCGCTTCCTCAACAATGTTGATGATGTCATGTTTTCCATCTTTGACTATCAATCTAATAGTCCACAATTGGACAATAAAGATCTTGAGCAATATGTTAACTGATGATCTTGAAGAGATGGATCATCAAATGGCAGGTGACATTCTTAGCCATATGTGGTGAAAAGATATTAAAAAAGACAGGAAAGAATCCTGAATTTTCATATTGGGGGGGTTAAAGAAACTGAAGGCTTTGATAAGAACAAAGTTGAAATGTTACAACTACCACATGAGAGGTCACTTTGCTAGAGAATGCAGGGCACCAAGGAATCCACGGGGAATAGAAATAGAGATGCTCCAAGAAGGTTGTAACCATAAAAACCCTACAAATGCTTGGTTGTTCAAAAGATGGATAGTGCTTATGATTGGAGCTTTCAGCCTGAAAAAGGCATCACAGTAAAACTTGCTCAAGATGACATAAACATCCCAGGTTCATCAAGTTCATCAAGTTCAATTCTGAGTACATACTATGCTCTAAAAAAGATGCTTAAAATCATAAGAATCTCGTTCAAAAATAGTAATGATCAACCGCGTTAAGCTCTTAAAAATCTAATCTAGAAATTACAGGTTATCAATGGGGATAGAATCATAGAAGCTAGGATAGTTTATTCATCGAAAAGAATGAAGTTGTTTTAGATGACGCAGACTTTGCATTTTTAAAGTAAGATGTCAAGTAGAAAGAGATTTCTATCAAAAGACCTTAAGAAATCAGTTTAAAATAAGCTTTGAAAGAGAAAGATGATGTGAAACTTAAACTAGGAAAATTTTGAAGAACATTAAAAAATCTAACATAAAAAACCGGATTAATAGTCAAAATAATTGCTAAAGACAAAGCGGGTCATAGGTTATGATAGTCACATAAATGAGAATGAATTTCAAAGTAGTTTACAATAGAGAAAGAATGTGGATGATAGTCCAGTACATAGATAGATACAAAAACAGTGAAAGGTTTCATATAGTTCCCCCCCTACACCGGGAACTACCAGCCCTCAAGACCTGGCATATCCTTTGCCAGTGATTTGATGAATCTGATCTATAAAACTCAAGTGATGAAACAGAAACTAAAATATCTAATACTTATAAGGATATTATAGAAAAGCCTAAAACTGTTAGGCCTAGTGCCTCCTATCATTGAAGAGTGGGACACTGATAATGATAATGATAGTGTTTTAAGACCTAAATCTGATCAGCACAAAACCAAAGTTTCATTAAAATCAATTTTTGTCAAATCTGATGAAAGTGAAATCTTGTTTAATAAGGAAAACACACATAGCAAGTAAGTACCCAGAAAAGTCAAAGTCCCTAGGGATTAATAGAAAAACTGGAATGGGTTGATGACTCTGAAACAAGGAAATGGGTTTTGTAGTCTATAAAGAAAGCTAGTATTTTTTATGGGAGTTTTAATCATTTAATCAAAGACTGTGATTTTCATGACAAGAAAATGATAGAAAAACTTGTGTTGACTACATAATGGAACGGTTTACTGTCAAAGGCAAATTAGACCAGTAGGAATAATGCTCAAAAGGGTGAAACCACCAAAATAATATTACCTCACCGCACAACCTAAAATGAATTTTTGTTCCAAAAGCAGTTTGTAAAAACAAAGTTAGGACAAGTACCAGTTAATACTGCTAAGCAAAGCTCTCCAAGAGCAGCAACATCAATTAGTACTGCCAGGTTGTTAATACTGCTACCCTGAAATCAAAAGTGAATGATGCAATAAAGAACATTCACCAGTAAGAAGGGCTTTTAACCAAAAATCAGCATAAAACCAATAATTTTAATGAAAAAGTTTATACTGCTAAGCTTAATAATGTAACTACTGCTGGGCCAGAAGTAGTAGTTAGTACTGCTAAAGGAAAAAGGGAAAATGTTGTTAAGTCCTCAGCATGCTGGATTTGGAGACCAACAGGAAAAGTAATTAACCATATCTCCAAAGACAGTGGATCATACATGCCTAAAAGATTTAACTATGTTGATCCTCAAGGCAGACTTAAGTCAGTGATGGCTTGGTTTCCCAAGAGAAACTAATTCTCTTATTTTAAGTCTAGGGTAATCCATAATATGCTTTACATGATCAAGGGATTTTTGATAGTGGATGCTCTAGGCATATGATTGGGAACAAGTCCTACCTTACAGATTATCAAGACATTGATGGTGGATTTGTTGCATTTGTAGGAAGTCTTAAAGTAGGTAAAATTACTAGAAAAGGTAAAATTAGGACTGAGAAACTAGACTTTGAAGATGTATACTTTGTAAAGGAACTTAAGTTTAATCTTTTCTTTATCTTACAAATGTATGACAAGAAAAACAGTGTTCTTTTCACTAAGACTGAATGTCTTGTTCTATCTCCCGACTTTAAGCTACTTGATGAAAGTCAAGTCTTGCTTAAAGTTCCTAGACAGAACAACATGTACATTTTTATCTAAAGAATGTTATTCCTTCAGGAGGTTTGACTTATTTATTTACAAAGGCTACAATTAATGAGTCTAATTTATGGCATAGGAGGCTTGGTCATATAAACTTTAAAACTATGAACAAACTGGTGAGGGGAAACCTTGTTAGAGGTTTGCCTTCAAAGCTTTTTGAAAATGACCATACTTGTGTTGCTTGTCAGAAAGGAAAGCAACACAAAGCCTCTTGTAAGACCAAGCTTGTGAGCTCTATCAGCCATCCTTTATAAATGTTGCATATGGACTTATTTGGGCCAACATTTGTAAGGAGTATCAATCACATGATATATTGCCTTATTGTCACTGATGACTATAGTAGGTTTAGTTGGGTTTTCTTTTTGGCCACTAAGGATGAGACTTGTGGGATCCTTAAAACTTGTATTACTGGCATAGAAAACCAAATAAATCATAACGTTAAAATCATCAAATGTGACAATGGAACTGAGTTTAAGAATAATGACACGAATCAGTTATGTAGGATGAAAGGGATTAAGAGGGAATTTAATGTTGCCAGAATTCCACAAAAAAATGAAGTTGCTGAAAGAAATAATAGGACACTAATAGAGGCAGCTAGGACTATGCTAGCAGAT
Organism: Tanacetum coccineum; assembly: GCA_026074375.1. Lineage (NCBI taxonomy): Eukaryota > Viridiplantae > Streptophyta > Magnoliopsida > Asterales > Asteraceae > Tanacetum > Tanacetum coccineum. The sequence continues at coordinate 8,596 of BQNB010149131.1, read as the reverse complement.
TCATTATTACATACTACATTTTGGGCTGAAGCAGTTAGTAGTGATTGTTATGTTAAGAATAGGGTTTTAGTGACCAAGTCTCACAACAAGACACCTTATGAACTATTACATGGTAGACTACCTAGTATAAGTTTTATAAGACCTTTTAGGTATCCTGTGACTATTCTTAATACCTTAGATCCCATAGGAAAATTTGATAGGAAGGCTGATGAGGGGTTCTTGGTTGGATACTCTATAAATAGCAAGGCTTTTAGGGTATTTAACACTAGAACTAGGAAGGTAGAGGAGAACCTGCACATAACCTTTCTTGAAAATAAACCCAATGTTGCAGGGAGTGATCCAGAATAGCTCTTTGATATTGATTCACTGACAAAATCTATGAATTATGAGCCATTTACTATAGGAAATCAAACTAATGGTGATGCAGGTATAGAGACAAATGTTAATGCATGGCAAGTTGGACAGGAGAAAGCATCTGATCATGAATACATACTGCTACCACTCATGCTTTCTAATTCTCCACTCTCTTCAAGTACTTAGAGCACAGATGATAGGGAGATGATGATGTAAGTCAAAGAAATGGTCAAGAAAAGGAAGGAAGAGCTTCAAATAAAGAAGATAACTAGCATGTGTAAGATTTCATAGCTGAATTAGATAGTTTTGGTTATGCTAACAGCACTAACAGAGATAGTAATGTTAGTCCATTTGTTAGTACTGTTGGGTAAAATTTTACTAATGCTGATGATCTTCCTACTGATCCTCTCATACCTGATTTGGAGGATACTAGTATCTTTAGTGGTGTATATGATGATGAAGATGTGGGTGCAAAGGCTGACCTTAACAACATGGAAACCACCATGAATGTCAGTCCTATTCCCACAACCAGAATTCACAAGGATCATCCTAAAGACTAGATCATTTGGAGACATAAATTTAGCTACTCAAACAAGGAGGATGACCAAGATTTCTGAAGAACATGATATGGTCAGTTACATCAAAAAGAAGAGGAGAACAAATCACAAAGATTATCAAAACTGCTTATTTGCCTATTTTCTCTCACAAATAGAACCCAAGAAGGTGACACAAGCTTTGACAGATCCAAGCTGGATATAAGCAATGTAAGAGGAGCTTCTGCAATTTAAACTTCAAAAGGTTTGGACTCTGGTGGATCTTCCTAAAGGCAAGATGGCTATTAGAACTAAGTGGGTGTATAGAAACAAGAAAGATGAGAGAGGAATTGTAGTTAGAAATAAGGCAAGACTAGTTGCACAAAGTTATACTCAAGAAGAAGGAATTGATTATGATGAGGTTTTTGCTCCTATTTCTAGGATTGAATCAATCAGGTTATTTTTGGCCTATGCATTATTTATAGGACTTATTGTGTACCATATGGATGTAAATAGTGCCCTTTTATATGGTACTATTGAAGAGGAGGTGTATGTGTGCCAACCTCCTGGTTTTGAAGATCCACAGTTCCCTGATAAGGTTTATAAGGTAGAAAAAACTTTATATAGTCTACATCAAGCTCCAAGAGCCTGGTATGAGACCTTGTCTACCTACTTATTAGAAAATGGATACAGAAGAGGCACTATAGATAAAACTTTATTCATTAAGAAGGACAAAGGTGAAATCCTGTTAGTGCAGGTGTATGTTGATGACATCATCTTTGGATCTACAAAGAATTCTTTATGTGTTGAGTTTGAGCAGATGATGCACAAGAAATTCCAGATGAGTTCTATAGGGGAGCTCACTTTCTTATTAGGGTTGCAAGTCATGCAGAAAGATGATGGAATCTTCATCAGCCAAGACAGGTATGTAGCTGATATATTGAAGAAGTTTGATTTTGTCATGGTAAAGACAACAAGCACTCCAATTGAGACTAACAAAGCATTGCTCAAGGATGAAGAAGCTGAGGATGTGGATGTACACTTATACAGATCAATGATTGGATCATTAATGTATTTGACAGCTTCTAGGCCTGATATAATGTTTGTTGTTTGTGCTTGAGCAAGGTTCCAAGTTACTCCTAAAGTCTCACATCTTCATGCTGTGAAGAGGATCTTTAGATACTTGAAAGGTCAACCTAAATTGGGCCTTTGGTATCCTAGGGATTCACCATTTGACTTGGAAGCTTTTTCTGATAGTGATTATGCTGGAGCTAGCCTTGACAGGAAATCCACAACAGGAGGTTGTCAATTTCTTGGCAAAAGGTTGATTTCATGGCAATGTAAAAAAGCAAACTATAGTTGCAAACTCTACTACTGAAGAGAGTTGTTGCTCTGCTGTTGTGGGCAGGTGTTATGGATCCAAAATCAAATGCTTGATTATGGGTTCAACTTCATGAACACCAAGATTTACATTGATAATAAAAGCACCATTTGTATTGTGAAGAATCTAGTGTTTTATTATAAAACCAAGCACATTGAAATAATGCACCATTTCATCAGAGATTCTTATGAGAAGAAGTTGATTCAAGTGATCAAGATTCACACAGACTACAATGTTGCATATCTTCTCACAAAGGCTTTTTATGTTAGCAGGTTTAAATTTTTGATTGCTAGCATTAGATTACTTAATCTTAGAAGTATTGTTTGAGGGGAGGTTAATTAAGATTGGATGAAAGGGAATGTATCATTAAGCAGAAGTGGGTGAAGGGTCAGAATATCCCACTGAACCCCAACACACATCCACAACTGTATCACTATCTAATCTTGAACCAATCACTGTTCTATCACAATCTTAACCCAAAAAGACTCAAAAACTTAGGAAAACCAAAAGGCCCACCGAGATATCTCAGTCTAGTAGACCTATTCACCTTGTTGCAGATAAGACTGTCTATAAGGAGTAGGAAGACGGAATAGAAAGGGCTGCCACTACTGCTTCTAGCTTAGAAGCAGAGCAGGATAGTGGTAACATTAATAGGATGGCAACACTTAATGAATCTCTTCCTTAGGGAACTGATTCAAGTAGTGGTCTTAGGTGCCAAGATACCATATTAGGGGGTGCAGAAACTCAAATTAGGTTTGAGGCTGCATCTAAACAAGTCCAATGATCCACCTCTCTCAAGAGTTAACACACTTAGAAGTCGGGAGGACAGCATGAAACTAAAGGAATTGATGGAACTTTGTACAAAATTGTCTGAAAGGATTCTTGATAATAAAAACAGATAGAGTGACTTAGTGAGAAAAAGAAATGAGAGATATAGTGAGCTAAAAAATAGAAAGAGAGTTGTGTGATATAAAAACAGATAGAGTGAATTGGTGAGGAAAAGAAATGAGAGATATAGTGAGATTAAAAACAGAAAGAGAGCTTGTGAGAATCAACTGCTCAGCTTAAACTTAATGTTGCTAAGCTTAAGTTAATGTTGTTAGGCTTAATTTACTACTGCCCGTATTAGTTTATGCTGCTAGGCATACACTTACTGCTGTTAGGCATAAGTTAATGCTGCCAGGCATAACTTACTACTGCTGGGTTAGTTAATACTGTTAGGCTTAACTTAATGCTGCCAGTTCAAGTTAATGTTGTTGAGGGTGATTTCATAAATACTTTGATTAAGGGTTTCAATCACTCATTCGTTTGATTTTAAATCTCGTTATACTCTTAATCATAAACCCTAACTCAATTTCATCTTTAATCATCAAAACCCATCATAATGTCGACCCTAAAGTTTGCTGAAACTCACAATTTGGTTGCGTTTTTGGAGAAACCCGAAGAAAGTAATGGGTTTGAGGAAATTATTGATTTTCTAAATGCAAGTTCTGTCCAATATGCGTTAACGGTCAATCCAACCATTTATACTACCTGTATTGAACAGTTCTGGACATCTGCTAAGGTCAAGACAGTTAATGGGGAATGACAGATACAAGCCCTAGTAGACAAGAAGAAGGTAATCATCTCTGAGACAAGTATAAGGAGTGATCTATAGTTAGATGATGATGAAGGAACTGATTTTCTACCCACTGCTATCATTTTTGTAGAATTGGAAAGAATGGGGTATGAAAATCTTACTCAAAAGCTTACATTCTATAAAGCTTATTTCTCATCCCAATGGAAATTTCTCATCCATACCATACTGCAATACCTTAGTGCTAAGACTACATCCTGGAATGAATTTAGTAGCACTATGGCATCTGCTATCATATGTCTGCCAACAACAACCAAATAATTTAACTTTCCAAGTACATTTTTGACAATATGGTGAAGAACTTGGATGGTGAGGTAAAATTTCTCATGTATCCAAGATTTGTACAAGTCTTCCTAGACAAACAAATAGAGAATATGTCCAAGCACAAAGGGGTTTATGTTACACCTTCCCACACTAAGAAGGTATTTGCTAACATGAAGAGACCATGCAAGGGTTTTTCTGGAAGGGTTACACCACTATTCTCCACAATGATGGTTCAAGCTACAGAAGACATGGGTGCAGATTCAGCTACTCCTACTGATTCCCATTCCACACCCATTATCACTCAACCATCATCCTCAAAACCTCAAAAGAAAAAATCAAGAAGGAAACAAAGGAAGGACAGTGCTCCTACAGAGCCTACTACTGAAGAGACTACTCCTGAGGAACATGTCTCTACCCCTTCCTATGATCCACCTCCAAGTGGTGAGGATAGAATGCAACTTGCTGAATTGATGAGTTTGTGTACCAACCTACAGGAGAAGGTCCTTGATTTGGAGAAAGCCAAGACTGCTCAAGCAAAGGAGATTACTAGTTTAAAGAAGAGAGTCAAGCAGTTGGAAAAGAGAAGGAAGTCAAGAACTTCAGGGCTAAGAAGGTTAAGAAAGGTTGGTTCCTCTAGCAGGGTAGAATCCTCTAATGATGCCAGTTTGGGTGCTCAGGAGGATGCATCCAAACAGGGGAGGAAAATTGAAGATCTTGATGCTGATGCAGAAGTGACTTTGGTGAATGAGACTCAAGAGATGAATGATGACAACCTGATGTTTGATACAGGTGTGTTGGAAGAGCAGGAAATTGAGTTTGAAAAGGTGGTTGAAGAGCCTGTAGTTAGTGTTGCTACAACTACAAAGTCAATTCCAGTTAGTGCTGCTGAAGTAGTTACTACTGCCAGTGCCAGTGTTGAAATTCCAGATGAATTGACTCTTGCTCAAACTTTGATTGAGATCAAAACTGCAAAACCCAAGCCTGTTACAACTGCTGCTACAACAGTTACATCTGTTAGACCAAGGGCTAAGGGAATTATATTTCATGATCAGGAAGAACAAGTACCTGCATCTACAAAAACATTTTCTTCTTCACAATCACAACTTCCACAAGTAAAAGACAAAGGCAAAGGAAAAATGGTGGAGCCTAAAGTACCTTTGAAGAAGAAAGATCAAGTTGCTCTTGATGAAGAAATGGCTAGAAATCTTGAAGCTCAGTTGCAAGCTGAACTTATTGAAGAAGAGAGGCTTGCAAGGAAAAAGGAAGAAGAAGCCAACATAGCTTTGATCGAATCATAGGATAACACACAAGCTATGATGGAGGCAGACTTTGAATTTTCTCAGAGGCTACAAGTAGAAGAACAGGGAGAAATAACCATTAAAGAAGATCAACATTGTTTGCAGAGCTCATGAACAGAAGAAAGAAATACTTTGCAAAGCTTAGAGCTGAAGAGATAAGAAGAAATCCACCTACCAAATCTCAAAAGAGAAATCAAATGTCCACCTATTTGAAGAATATGGCTGGATACAAACATAGTCAGTTGAAGAGCAATAGCTATGATAAAATCCAGAAGTTGTTTGATAAAGAAATGAAAAGAGTAAATACTTTTGTGGACATGAATTTAGAAGTAGTAAAAGGCAGTAAGACAAGAATAGAGGAAAGCTCTAAAAGAGCAAGGGATGAACTTAAATCTGATATGTCAAAGAAGCAAAAGATAGACGGGCATGTAGAAGTTGAAAAAGATAATCGAGAGGAGGAAGAAATGAAAAAGCATATGGAGATAGTTAAAGATAATGAGGTAGCAATTAATGCTATACCTCTAGCTGCTAAGCCTCCAATGATTGTTGAATACCAGATTGATAAAGATGGAAGGATGGGATACTTTAAATTGATAAGGGCTGATGGAAGCTCAAAAAGGTATTCATCAATGATAAAGTTGCTTCAGGGTATTGATAGAGAAGACTTGGAGACCCTCTAGAAGTTAGTTAAAGCTAAACATAGGAATATAAGGCCAGAGGAGGATTATGAAAGAGTGTTATGGGGTGATTTGAAAGTAATATTTGAACCTGGCATAAAAAGTGAAGTATGGAGAAATCTACAAGGGTACAAAGTAACTGTTTGGAAGCTATTTGATAACTGTGGAGTGCACTTTGTAAGGTTTAGAAATCTACATATCTTTATGTTGGTTGAGAAAAGATATCCCCTTACACCAATAACAATTTCAAACATGCTGAACAAGAAGCTTCAAGCTGATCGTTGGAATGAGATGTGTTATCAACTACTCAAGCTCGTGACAAAGCAGGAAAAGGGTCAATGAAGTGTTTGAATGCATCCTCCTAGTGATGGTGATGACTTTTAATGAAACTTGAAGATTCAAAAGATGAGTATCAAGTTTAGAGGAGGATTATTGGGTTTAAAAGACTTCAAGATGATTCTTAGAGTTACTACTGCTCAAGTATATATTAGTGCTGTCAAGCATAACTTAGTGTTGCTGATAATAATGAAAATTATGCTAAGTAGTTAGTACTGGTAGTATAAAGTTACTACTGCTAGTTACTATTGTTAGTATAATTAATACTGTTAGTATAAAGTTACTGCTGCTAGTAGAAGTTAAGACTGCTCAGAGATGAAGACTGAAAATATACTAAGTAGTTACTACTGCTAGTACTAAAGTTAGTAATGTTAGTGTATGTTAGTACTGTTAGAGTAAACTTTTAAGTAGTTAATGCTGCTTGTGCTCAGTTACAACTGCTGACTAATTACAACTGCTGGAAGGATTAATTTTGTCAAAGATGAGATCAAAGACATATCAGAGAAGAGTTAAAGGTTGATTGAAGAACAAGAATACTTATGAAGATAAGTATCAATTATTTGTAAAGAAGATATGTATAAACTTATTTGTTTAAGATATTATGTTTACTTACAGAATAGATATGCATGATCACTTGACACATTTTGTAAGCCTATTAGGGTTTCTTTAGTGTATAAAAGGAACCCTATGGCATAGATCTAGATATCAGTTTTCACATAGTTTTCATATTATTATTTTGCATAGCAATCATAGTTAGTATTCATAGCTATTTTGTAATTCAAAATAGTATTCAATATATTGAAAGTTTAGTAAAGATCTTGTTTTTACTGCTTCATTGTTCTTTTTAGTATTGCAAACTAGATTCCACATAGTTTGTGATATTCTCAATCTTAGTTTCTACTATTGTTGTCTTGGATTTATCCAATATAACTAAGCTTTAACAAGCTAAGTAAGATCTGTTCAAAAGGGATCAACATAATCCCAGTTAATAACCTATAATTTCTAGATTAGATTTTTTAAGAGCATCACATTGTTGATTATATTGTTTTTGAAGAGTTTCATATAATTTTAAGCAATCTTTAGAGCAAGTGTGTACCTCAAAGTCTGAACTTGATGAACCTTTGGATGTATAGGCCATTAGAGCAAAGTTTGTGATGCCTTCTACAGCCTGAAAGCTCCAATCATAACCACCTATCCCATCTTGAACGACCAAGGCATTTGTAAGAGTCTCCACTAGTACAATCCTTCTTGAAGCATCTCCATTTCTATTCCCCTGATTCCTTGGTGCCCTGAATTCTCTAGCAAAGTGACCTCTCCTGTGGCAGTTATAACATTTAACCTTTGTCTTATTAAAGCCAACAGTTTCTTTGCCATTAAAATTTAGATTCCATCATGTCTTCTTTAAGAATCTCACCCTCATGGTAAGCATGGCCACCTGCTATTTAAGATCCATCTCTTTAAGATCATTAGTATCAATCGACTCCAGATCTTCATTGTCCAATTATGGACTATTAGATTGATTAGCAAAGAAGGAAAACATGAAATCAGTAGCATAAGTTGAGGAAGAAGCTTGTCCCTGTGAACTAGCAGTAGAAACTTCATGAGCAGTATTAACTGCTTTATTAGTACTGCTAGTGTTTTTTAAAGAAATAAAAGCCACATTCTGAGAGTTTGAGCTTGAGCTTGATTGGACTTTAATCTCAGCTTCATATACCTTCAAATTGTTATACAAATCATCCATGCTCAAAGTGTCTAGATCAGATTTGTTTCTCATGATTAAAGCAATATTGTTCTAAGCTGATGGTAGACTTCTCAGCAACTTCAGATTTGCATCTTCCCGAGAGATAACTTCACCATGAATTTCCAATTGGCTATTGAGTTTCTGAAACCTATCATAGGTTTTATCCATACCTTCAGATCTTGATGTAGTAAAATTCGCATATTGCTGCTTCTGATTCTTTGTTGCCTCCAAATCTGGCCTTGATTGCTTCCCATAAGGTCTTTGCATCCTTGATTCCATGAAACTTCAATAGGTGCTTGATAAGTGTAGATTACACATATCTATTTATGCTTAAAAAGGCCCAAATAAACCCAAAACATGGCAAAAATGTGCTTGT